>JABCKT010006663.1:0-28995 GCA_018858115.1 Tephrocybe rancida | reverse complement strand
GAGGATAGAGCGGGTTCTGTGATAGATGTACGTCGTCAGTGGGCGCTGGAACATGTTACGGAGGAAGGGCTTTACTTCGCAAAGGCCGTCTTCGAAGTCCAGAATGCGAGCGTCAGACCAATCGTAATCGAGATGTCCGAAACAACGGCGAACACGTGGAAGAGCGTCGTTAATATTACCTATAGAGGTTCCATGATCAGTGGGTTGAGATGACTCGAGAAGGAAGCTAACCAGGTATTTTTTGATGGGGCTGCGATTAATAGGAACCATGGCTATGAATGGTTAGGCCTCAAATGTGTTTGAGTGTGACTCGAGTTCCTTACCCCCGACGACTTTTAACGAGGCGTGAGCCTTTTCGGTCGTGGCAGGAGGAGAAGTATGACGTACCGACCATCCCAACGCTCAATAGGAGCTGAAAGTCCTTGAATGACCGATCTTCTCGCGTGACAAGGAATGTGATGGAACGTACGATCAAACCAGGGAGCCATTTGTGGCGAGAGACTGGATGATTTTGTCAGGATATACATTGCCACTTGTAACGAACTCAGACAGACCTAGGTAAAATATTCGTGCATAATAGGCATGAACGCTGGGGGTGAAAATCAGCAATCCATCGTTGCGGCCGAGGAGCTCAATCATAATGATTATACGTACAGAAAGAACGTGATGCCTGAGATCACGAATTGGGCGGATATGAAACTGCGCACTGTGCATCAACTGCACGTTCCACCAAGTACGAACGACGACGATCTCTGACCTCGAGTATACTTGCAAATTCTCCGTGTCTCCGAAGTTCGATATCTGTTCATATATACATCAGATGCGAAGGCAAGTTAACTAAGATCTGAGGAATCACCAGATAATGGTGGACAATCTGTGTATCACAGCACATTTCGGCGACTACAAGTGTCCTGTCGGCTCGTCAGCTCTCTCCGAGTCTGCAAGAAAAGGCAATGCATGATCATACATGAGCACAGTGATCTGTACCCGAAAAATCTTCAGCGGCATTGCTGTCCGAGTATGAAACCGACTTACGAAAGCCTGGAGCATCCATCGGTCCCGATTAGTGTGATAGTAAGTCCATGCCTGGACGATGGCGATGCCCAAGAGCCTAGAAATGGGTTTCAGTAATGATGAGGCAGAGCCAACGTGTCTACATACACAGTCGACACGACGTATCCTAGAAGAAGAAAAGATTGGTTAATATAAGGTCAAAGGAATGCCACTGGCACGAGCTCCGAGATGATTTCACTTACCGAAGAATAGTCCGTTGATAGAAGAGAGATTACTGTGCATCAACTTCCTCAATGGGTATACTTGTCCGACAGGACAGCAAAAGGAGCGATGAGAGGTTAAAGGTAAAAGTAGCTGAGCAATGGGGTATATATGAACGCATGTGAGGATCGCTCGGCTCAACCCTACTCAACCCTATCCCCGTTCCGTTTCGTTTCGTCATATTACACTGAATAAGACCTTTATCAAGGGTTGAACTAAAATGAAAAACTGGATAGGATATCCCTAGGATATCCTCCGTAAGTGATTTTGGAGCTTTCTGGCATCAAGCTCATGGCAGAGGCTCCGAAAAATGGCTTGGGCGTGTTCTTCAAGTATGACAGGTCCTAACAGGATGAGCAGTGGCAAGATCTGGGAACAACGACAGGGCAGTTTATTGCAGAACGCTGAGTGATCTCGGAATATGGAGTCGTATTTCGCATTCAATGTCGTGGTCGAAAGTTGGACCAAGAGTCTTGAAGCGTATGTAGAATATACTGCCAGAAAATAATTTCAAAGAAATCTTTACGAGCTGTATTATGTAATATTAAAATTATTTCCGGCCTCTTCTTCCTGACTTCTTTCGTCAACGATGGTCGTTGTGGGTTTTGGCACAAGGCTATGACCCGATGCGGATGCACCGCCCGCCGTCCATTCGACCTCCTACCGCACAAGCACGATTGGTGCATCACCACCATCGGCTCGTTGAAAGCCTCCTTTGTGGTTGGCGGGAAGTCCATCGTAAAATTGCACCAACTCACATAGACACTAGACGAGCTGAGGGAGGCCAAGCTCGAAAGAAAGTGCTCCGGAGTGCGCTTAGGCTGCTCGAGGGACAGGCTTTCCTTCCTTCCCTCCCTGCCTGTGCACCACTGTCCCTCAAATCCCCGCATCCTTGGACTTCCCAGTGATCATGCTATCCCCGTCCATCATTCCCGTACCCTGACCCGAGGCCTCACTCCCTGTCGACCACTGCTACTATCTCCTCCGCGAAGATACATCCGCCTCCCCCGCCTTCACCGCCGCCGGTCCCCACTACGCCATTTGACAATAATGCGACGTTTCATACTGGTGCGACGCCGACACCGCGTCCGGATACGAGTGCTCCTCCTTGTCCCGCGTCTACTGCCACTGCTCTGATGACATCTACTCCAGAGGAAGAAAGCGAGCTCGAGCCCGAGTTAGTGCCCACCCCCAGCCTCAAGACGAAGGTTGATCCAAAAGTAGATGACCCGAAACCAGACGAGCCCAAGTAGGAAGGTGTGAAAGAGCAGAGACGCGCCACCCGCCGTCCCTCGGCCTCCTACCGCACGAGCACGATCCCTGGGCCGACGCCCCGTCATCATCGAAACCCGAGGCGCAGATCGTGTTGGGTGGGACTGTAGCGTGGTTCTTTGTGGTGGGATAATGCTATTCGGAAAAGCAAGCGAAACCGGCGGCGGCGGTGGTGGCCTCGGGATCGTCATCCGTCGCTGCATCTTTTCCTGAACTTTGAGCCCGATCCGTCGCCGTTCCGACTCCTGACCGAATCGTGAGGTGCGGAGCTGTCTGCGTGGGGTGCTGCAGCGTGGGCTTTGGACCAGGAGCGGGATCGAGCAGGCCCGAAAAGGCCGGGAGGCGGCGCCGAAGAAGAAGGAGGTGTTGGAGGAGCTGGAGTCTTTCTCGCAGGCTCTTTCCGAGGAGGTTCGTGCTCCTTCATTTCCGAGTGGGAAGATAAAGCCTAACCCTGACTCGATAAGGCGAACTTGAAGATGGTCGCGAGCGAACGTATATGGCGCGCGGATATCGAGTAAGAGCTGAAGCTTGAAGGAGGACAAGCTCGAGAAGAATCACTGCGGAGTACGCCTAGGCTGCTCGAAGGATAGGCGACGCCCACCCTTCCTTCTGAACTGTCTTCCCCTCCCGTCCCCGCTACGAATGAATCCCCAGTGATTACGTTATCCCCAGCCACCATTACCGTACATGCGGTCGCGCAGGAGCTGCCGCCCTCTCCCTCGAACACCGCTACTGCTGTGCCGAAGCATGTGCCTCCTCCACCGCCTGCTCCGCTGTCGGCCCCATTCGG
Organism: Tephrocybe rancida; assembly: GCA_018858115.1. NCBI lineage: Eukaryota > Fungi > Basidiomycota > Agaricomycetes > Agaricales > Lyophyllaceae > Tephrocybe > Tephrocybe rancida. The sequence continues at coordinate 25,658 of JABCKT010006663.1, read as the reverse complement.
CTACGACGCGACGTTCAACGACTCTGGTGCGACGTCGACGCCGCGTCCGGATACGAGTGCCCCTGCTCCTCCTGCGCCTGCTGCTCCTACAACATATACTGCCCCTCAAGTACACCCAGGGAGAAAAACGAGGTCCAGCGGGTATTGGTACCCACCCTCAGCCCCAAGACGAAGGTCGAACCCAAGGCGAAGGAGCTGAAAGTTGCTGAGCCAAAAGTAGATGAACCAAAGGGCCTCCTCTCGCACGAGCACGATCCCTAGGCGAATGCACCGTCGTCGTCGAAGCCTGAGAAGCACAGCGTGATGGGCGGGACTGTAGGCTGTGGTTATGGGGCAGTTTGGGATTGGGGGTTATATTCGGAGGAGGCGGAGCCAGTAATGGTGGTAGTGGTCCCGGGATTGTCATCCGTTGCTGGGCCTTTTCCCGAACTTCGAGCCCGATCCGTTGCCAACACGACCCTTGACCGAATCGCCAGGGGCGGAGTTCTGTCTGCGTGAGGTGCTGCAATAACGGCTTGGGCTTCGGACTGGTTGTGTTATATGAAGATCAGGCTGGCGGGGTGGGGTTGGGATGGAGGAGCGCTGCCCGTCACCTCTTGAGGCTGAATACCTGCCGTCGTTGAATCCCGAGGGACAGGGCGTCGTTAAGCGGGGTCGAAATCCTTTGGGTTGTGTGGATGGGTTCATCTCTCGAGATGACATGCGTCGACTCTGTGCTCGGTCTTCGTCGGGAATGCATGTGAAGGCTGACTGTGAGGAAGATCTACGACCACGACCAGACGTGCCCACAATACTTCCGAGATGGGTTTCAGGTTCAGACTCTACCTTCGCTCATCGACCAGTCCGTCAACTTTTTGTCGGCGTTCTCGTTCATATGAGATCATTTGCCCTCACGCTCTCGTAACCTCGAGTCTCGTAACCTCGAGTCTCGTCCGAGTATCGAGCGAGCAAGCCCATTCCTCTCCATCTCTTCGCCTTCAATAGGGACCGAAGTCCCTGGGCTCTCAAGTCGTCAGACCTCTCGCACACGCATACGCAGTGGCTACAACAATTTTTGTGCCCGTTTCATCGGACGTAGATCACCGCGGACTCGCTGGAACGATGTGGCGAAGGCACAGATCATCAGGATCGAAAACGAGTTAGCATGCATATCGAACTTCGTTTTATATATGTACATCATTGCTGTGGCCCACTGCTTCGTCTACTTCGGCGATCATTCTCTTATCCTCCTCCAGATCCATCCACCACTGTCACAAGCAGTGTTTACCTGTTGTTCAGTTGCGTTGGCCCCTGGCTGAACCGCTCGTTCGACTCGAGCGCCTGCCATCGATCTTTACCAGACGTGTTTGTGAGCTTTCGATGGCCCAAGTACGTGATCTATTCAATTTCTTCACCAATCTGTCAAGATCCACTCAGGTGAGCTCCTTGCTCTTCCGGGCGTGTCGATCATTCAGCAACCTAACAATACCCTTTACAGTACTTTCTTGAATCGACTGGCTCCACTTCGACTGCAATCTCTCGGCTCAGATTTAGCATCGTGTCCTCTACCACCACCACCACCATTGTCGGACTATCATCGTGTCGACCACGACCTCGATTCCAGGTACTTTGTGATCCATCAATTTTCCACCGGTATCTTCTCCCACTAACCCGCCCTCGTTCCTGCGCGGTCACATTAGTATCGTATGTGGCAAGACATACGCGTGATCAACTATCATACTCTCGAGACTCCAAAGCAAAGCTTTCTCGCGCCGAATCCATGCCATGCATCGCCTTACTTATTTTGTTTAGATTCACCTCAAGCCTATAATGTCTTACTGCGACATCGACTGTTCCAAATGATCGCACACTGGCCCGCTCTCGTTCGACTCGAGCGCTGGCCATGGCTCTTCCACGCGAGTTGCCTGCAGGTTGGAACTACATTCGGCCCTCTTTACTAGCTTTGATGCGGGTAAGTATTGCTTCAATCATCATCGTCAATCTGTGTTTTCAGATGTTCTTTTCCAACAGCAGCAACATCGATGCTCGATTATTAGGTCCAGACCCGACTCAGATATTTTCAAGCAGGGTTCCTGGCTTGCGGTTCTCACATCGGGGATGGTGGGACCGAAGGTGTTCGCGACTGTATGACATCGGTATGGCATTCCCATTTACAGTGTACACATGGTAATCGATCTGGCTGCAGCTTGCTATGCTTCAGGACAATGATACCATAGTTCCTTTGCTTTGATCCCCTGAATCTTCTGCCCTGCGGCTGCTCCTTACACAGCCCCCAATGACTTGATATTGCCCACCATTCGCGTTCGTCTCGAAATTCCACCAACTCCCTCTGAGGTCGCATCGGCCACTCGTTTTCGAGGCATCAAGGTCAAATCACTAGTGGCTCTGCTCGCCCAGTAACTCGCTCCCTCCAATCTATCCCCAACAGGAGCCAAGCGTGTAGGATCGAGCAGGATCGAGCAAGATTGGGCTTGGCGATGGCCGTTGGGTTTCAAAGGTGGGTGTCGGACTACTTCGAACTCGATTACGCCTGCACGACGCTGCTGCAACAGACGCCAAGTACAAGGATATTGGTGCTGAGTTCCGCGGGTCGACTTTCAAGCGTCTTCGCTGCCTTCCATCCCAGCAATACGATTCGCGAAACAAGGTGTCGTGGGCTCCAGCGATCATGCACGGCCACATCTTTCTTGCAGGAAGGCCCATCATCGTTCCACGTTCGGCATCGCAGGCGGCGGCTCGAGTTCGAACACCACCTCCAGGCAACGAAAACGACCTTTTCTATCACTTTTCGTGTCGCATTTCTTGTTTTGACACTCCAAGTTCAAGCAATTTTCTCTCCTCATGACCTTACCTACTTTGATGTCTGCATTGGTTACTCATTCGACTCGAGTGCCAGTCATAGATGGCCCGCATCGCACCGTGCTCTTCTCGTGGACCTTCGACTTCTCGATTATCTAGTGAGCTTTCCTCAGGCGTGCGCGTGCATAAGAGGATATCGTGGTCAATATGCATGGTAGGTGGCTACTTGCCTCTACTGACCGTGACAAGCCGAACTCATTTCTTGACCATCGAACAGCCCGCTCCCTGTTATTTCGTTACCTCTACGCGCAGAACTCAATACCAGCTTTCGATCGACCATGTTGAAACCATCAACGACGTCACCTTCACGCTTGACCTTTCGCACTCTGCTCTGTGCCAACTTTGTGAGCTAGGCTCCATTCGGACGCAACATCAGGAAAACCTCAACCGTGGGCCAGGTTCATGACACTACATCCCTTGGTAACCTGCTCTTTACCTCCATACTTCCTATCGGCTTGCTCGACACGGCTTTGCAGTGAATTGTCGCGAAACGTGAGAACCAACCATGGGGCCCGAGTTAACAAGGATGCTCGATCGTGCGCGTTGATGGCCTCGCAACAAGCTCGTGCCCGCCAGGATGGATGCCTCATTGTACCTCGTGAAGCTAGTGGAAATATGGTTTTCAGCTTACGAAGTAAGTTAGGCGCGTCCTTTTGCTCCGTTCTAGACAAGCACTGACTCTCTGTGCATCAGATCGCTACTTGCGCCTGTCAAACCATCGACTCGCGCTGAGACTGACCATTACTGGGGCCCGCAGGCTCGTGAGGCTCGTAGCTAATCACCACCCTACCTCGTATTGCACTCGGGGAAAAAGCAATTGGCGAAAGTGACTATACGCCAGGGCTTCCATCATCCCGAACTCCCATCCCCGACCCACACGGAGCTACGAATGAACCTCTCATCGCCACGCAGGACTGCTTCCAATCTGTACTTGCCGATACAAAACTCTTACAATGGAAATTCTCTCTCTTGTACTCGTATTACCCTCGCTACCTCTTCTCTTCTCTTCTCTTTCCTGCACGCATTATTATTACTTTAGGGATTTGGTTATGTCGGGCCAGGAATGCTCCTTATTCAATATCGACAACAATTCAACGACGACGCTCGAATTCCACTCCAGGCCCAAATCAGACACTGGAGGTCAGGAAAGAACATGGACGAAAATGTACAGATGTTCGAGGTCCGAGTATATTATTGTACACTGATGAAAATATATTTAGCGTGTGTATGCGACGAGGGGTTGCATTTCACTGCAGGTTGTCTGGCGTTTTTCTATAGAAACACGTGTTAGAAACATGTTGTAGGGTTTCTGATCAGTTTTCCTCAAGATACATTATAAATAGAAACCGAGAAACATACGAGAAAGACTTAAGATGTACACAGTCTGTTTCTCTAATTATATTTCAAGTTTTTCTTTGATGTTTCTCAAGAAACAGCCGAGAAACATTTATCATGTTTCTTGGCTATTTCTGGAGAACAACGTGACGTGTTTCGACCTATGTTTCTTGACTTACCTTTGTCGTTTTTCTTTGTTGTGTTTCTAAGGAAATTTCCTTAGTGTTTCCAAAGAAAAATGGATTAGATAAATTCATTGTGTTTCTCAGGTAACAGAAATTAGGAATACTTAGAATGTTTCTTGAGAAAAACTAGAAGAAACAGCTATCGTGCGCTCAGCGTGGCACTCGGCGCACGTGACAACAGCGCGCATCGTCTCGCTCAGTGCATTCATCAGATCACATTTTGAGCAAGGTCTCATTATAGTGTAGCCTGATCCGAATAATTAGACAGGTATATATAATTGTCAGAGGGTATGTATAACATGAGATTAGGTATATATCATACAACGACAATGCAAAGGGTTGCTGCTTGCGAAGGGTATGAGTAGTATACACACCAGGGAACAGTAACGACAATGAAACAATATCTGCCCGGTTTCACAAGTGAGTTATCGACCCCTACATGTTTACCACCCAACACCTGTTGCACCCGACATTAGGTGAAGAAAGTTGCTGAGTGTCTGCTCAACCTGAACAGAGCCGACAGTGATATGGTCCCTTTGTAAAGCGGACCCGACTTCTGAAAGTGTCGACTTTGACCTTGTATCTTAGCCATCGGAAACAATAATGAGTCTTCGATGAAGATTGGGAAAATTGGTGTGGAAGTTGACCAAGGAACTCCAGGCAACGTTGAGTGCATCGTACATTGAGTATCACCTTTCGCAATCACTTTATCCAACTCCAAGCAAGGGGTATCGGTCGGTAATTGCCAAGACAGGGGGTAGGGGGGGAGGGGGGGGAGAGCTGCCACTTATTTTATTTTATTTTACCTGGTGTGTAGAGGTGTGGAAGGTTGCTAGAGGGTCAAAAACATGTTTCTGATGTTATTCTGAGGAATCTGATAAGTGGAATGGTGTGTGACAGCATTGAGCCATATCAATTTGGTGTTGTTACTATCCTGTTTCATTGACCCATTATTTTTAACAGTACCGCCACGTCCGCTGCTCCTGCCACCCCTGCAAGCGCAGCTCCTGTGACCCCACCTCCTACACAGGCTCCTGACACAGGTACTGTTGCCACAGTTGATGTGGGCTCTGCAGCAGCTCCTCCCCCTGCAGCAGGAGGCTTCCAGCTTTGTCAGTGCTTACACCCATACTAATCGCCGTCCCTCGTCCTCACAAGTATCTTTTGTAGAGAATGGAAAGGACGCCAAGGCCCTCAATGCGCAGTTCGCATTGCTCTTGGCGTCTTCGGCGTGTACCAATGGTGAACAGGCCTGCGTCGCTGGAGGATTTGCTCAGTGTGTTGGTGGAAAGTTCGTCACTACCCAGTGTGCTGGAGGCACCATTTGTGCCGCTCTTCCCCTTGTCAACAAGCCCGGAACTGTAAGTCGATTTTTCATGAACCTCGCCCAGTGTTGATGTTGATGTGATCAGTCCATTACCTGCACTATGGCAGCCGATCGTGATGCCCATATCGCAGCAACTGGAGCTTAAATAGTTCGACAGGGTTGCCATCATTATGAAGTTCCTGTTCCTCTGAATGTCTTCTAGGAAATTGGGTTGACGTGAAATTATATTTGAATATCAATGTGACTTTGTAAATCAAGAGAAAGACAAGTGGGATGAGGATTGCAGACGCACAGTGAAAAGAACAATCGAGGCATGAAAGGATGACCATCTACGACACCAACATAAGGCGAATGTTCTTTACTGTCAATTACAGCTATCATCGGGGACATCCCAGATTCCCCAGTATCCATCTTCTCCCTGGAAATTGTCATCGATGGATAATTGATCTTCAACAGAAAACAGCTCACCCTATTGGTGCAAGAGAAGTGCAAAAAATGGGGTGTTCAAACTTCTGACCATTAATCGTGACTGGCGTGGTAAGGCACAAGTTGTCGGTAAATTGGGGGCCGCGTCGGTATGATAAACTCCTCCTCCTTCTCCTTCGGGGGCGATGCGGAGCTTCCCTTTGAATCTCTTATGAGGAAATAAAGTTTCATTGGTAAGTCCCGGGTGAAAGTACTGAAACTCACTTGACGACCAGAAGCCTGAGCAACGCAATCCTATACCAAGGGATGAGATGAGTCTATCTGATATCATAATATGGCATATACCTTGCGCTTGGTAGACTACCAGTAGGTCGAGCAAGCCGCTTCTTTAACAAGCTAGTGGCCGAAGACACCAAAGATGTCCTAGTGATAGCTCATCAGGAACAAACATTTGGTTTCAACGTTGGAATGTCGCGGAGCGACATCCCAGAGCTGATGATCGGTGGCGAGAGAGGCAGGTGCATGTTGTCGGAGATGACATAGCACTGTTTGGTTTTGGATGGCAAGGGCTTCCGTAGCATAGCCACACGTTGGACATCTTGTTCGTTTTGCGGTTTAGACAATATGATCTTCTTGCGGTTTCCCACCCACCTGCAGCGACCGAGAGCTCTCAGAGTGTGCCTGGGGCCACTCCATCTGGTGACAACTGCGAGATTCGACCCAGCCATTCAAAGTCTTCAAAAGCCTTAAAGTCCCTCACTCCTGTTCAAAGTCGTCAAAGCCTCTGTGAATTCTCAGGGTCATCAAAGTCTAAAAGTCTAATCTATTTTCATTCTGGCGCGGAGACAAGGAGACGGGCGCTACAGAGTCAACGGCAAATACGCTAAATGGCCATCGTCACTCCCGCCATCGGATTCCCCATCCAGCTCCACTCTCTCACCAGCCCCATCGACAATCTTTGCTTCATCAGAACCTGACCTCCACGATACCCCTTTCACATCACCTCCTCCGCCAATCTTACCCTCTCCACAAGCCGCCACCATCATGATTATCAACATAGAGCCTTTCTGGGGAGACAATCGGGCTGATGAAAATGCACAGGACTTCATCAGGGGTTTCAATCATGTCATGGCTAAGGAGAATGATGCTTACATGCTCCGCCAATTCCCAAACTACCTGCACTCTGGCAGTATTGCAGATGAGTGGTTTGACAAGCTCGCACCAGAAGACAAGGCAAGCTGGGCTGTTTTGGAGCAGCAGTTTAACACGAGGTGGCCGAAAGCAATGATTGCAACAAAGACACTCGCTGAGTACAAGCAGGAGATAGTGGCAAAGGTCTTGAAGGAGGAGCAGCTGGGCACGACGGTGATGTTTGCAGGGAGGCCAGTGCATGCACATGTTGCATGGGCAAATGAGATGACGAAACTCACAACGGAGGCTGGCGTATACAACGGCGGGTCCCAGATCAGCCATGTGCGACAGTGACTCCCCGACATCATCAAGGACAAGCTGGAAGCTGAGTACACAACATGGGGGGGGTATTCCTTAATGCGGTTCGAGGAGTCTCACCCACCCACGTCAAGGAAAAGGCAGAGGCAGTGAGGAAGAAGAAGGCAGAAGCTGAGAGGGAGAGAGCGGCAGTGGAGAAACAGCTGAGGGAGTTGGAAACCCCGAGGACTGTGTTGAGCCGAACACTAGCGAACATGACACTCGGGACAGCAACAGTTGCACCTGCCACTGGAACAACACTCTTCCCAGCCCATGCTCAGCGAAACACAGCCGCCGCTGCTCAAGGAACACCCTGTCAAGTCACAGATGCAGACTGTGCTGCATTTCACCTGTGTTACAACACACTTCCTCAGCACCCAGCCACAGATGCTGGACGCACTGCTCATGGGGCTCAGCAATGTGCTTGGGTCACACAGCATGGCCTTGGTGCACAGGTCACAGAGCACACCCCCTACCCACTGCGCCCCGGAACGAGTAAGGTCAACAATGGGGAGTGTTTCAGGTGCGGAATCAGCGGGCGTGATCACCCTGGGCGAGGGCACATTAGCAGCAATTGCCCCAAACCGCAAGATCGGCAATTGCACCCAAACAAGCAGCAATGGAGAGCAATCTGCTCCAACATGCTGAGGGAGCCAAGGGAGGTGGCAGTGAGGTTGGTGGTGGTGGATGACTACGGAACAGGGGAGGAGGTTGTAGGCGGAGGAGATGAGCAGGGAAAAGGGGAAGGGCCGTCCGATTAGGAGAGGAAAGAGTCTCACGGGTGGCCCCAATGGCTAGAGGAGGAGTGGTGGAAGAGGTCCGCACCGGCGACAGGGTGGTGGTTGCGGACGAAGTTGAAACCCACAGCGCACAAATTTTTGATGATGTATCTTCTTGCAAATCCGAATCCGACATTGTTGATCTGTATGCTGTGGGATATAAGAGACGGAAGACTGAGGAAGGAAGAGATGCCACACCTTTTGTGCATGTCATCAAGCTCCATGGGCCAAAGGGCGAGCTTGTACGAGTTTGGGGAATGTTCGATGATGGCACCATGGTCGCAGCAATGTGCAGCCGTGTTTTCGCAAAGGTCAAACATAGGCTGGGGTCCTATGGTCCATCAAAGAAGAGGCTACAAATGGCAGATGGGAAGGTGGTAAACGCAGAGGCAGTGTGGACTGGGGTGATAGAGTTGGATGGGGTGAAACTCGAAGGTTCGTTCGAGGTCTTCGACAGCGGGGGAAGTTGGTCCTTCTTATTCGGGAAACCTCTCATACTCGCATTTGATGCTGTGCACTACTACAAGAAGGACGAGGTTACAATTGTCGTGGACTCCATGAAGGCAACCCTGAGGAACCAATTCGACTGCACCACCGACAATGGTGATAGCGTGATTCACTATCTCGGCCATGGGAGCTCACAACAGATGGAGAAGCTCCCAGATATCGACAGCAGGAAGGGTGAAGATGATGACGATGAATGGTTTGATGCTGAAGAGGGAGCAGAAGATGAGGACGAAGGAGGAGGGCCGCACCAAGAGGAGTCCACACAACAGAGACGCCCTGAGCAGGAACGCACAAAGGAAATGTGAAGAGCGTGGAAGGGGCACGCACAACGACGATTCCGACATTGGAAGATGAGAATGGAGAATTTTGGAGGATCAACACGCACAAACGTAATGGGGGGTAAGGATAAACCCCCCTTGAGGGAAGTTCCAGCGGAACGGTCTCGACCTCAGGAAAACCCTACTGATGCAATACCCCCAGTATGCATTATATCTGCAGAGGGTAGTGGCGATGAAGGCGTCGAGATACCAGTGGAAATCCTTGGCCCTACTGCAAACATATTCACAAGGGCCACAAACCCATTCTTGGCCGCACGTGTAGATGAAGTGCTGTGGCAGGTCCAGGTCGGCAGTGATCTTACAGCCGAGCAGCAAGCAATTGTCGAGGCATTCATTGCTGAATACGCAGACATCTTTGCACTATCGGTTAGCGAGGTACTGGCAGTTGACGGGGCGGTGCACACCCTCAATTTGCCAAGTGATGCCAAGTTCTCCACGAAGGTCCATCAGAGACCCCTCACACCCCCCCAACGGCAATACCTACATGCAAAAATTGACGAGATGCTAGCAGCAGGGGTTATCGAACAATGCGAACTGGGCCAGGTGAAGTGTGTGTCACCAACCATGCTAGCACAGAAAGTGCATCAAGGAGCAGGCCTCACACTCAAGGAGTTGCAACACCGCGTAAACGATCAATGCGTGGAGAACGGACTCGGAGCCCATTTTCCAATGCCAGATCGCATTGCACCCACACCTAATGATGACACGGGCCTGGAGCCTAAATGGAGAATATGTCAGAATTTCGCTGAGATCAACAAATTGACAAAAATCACACCGATGCCACAAGGAGACATCAGAATGAAGCAGAGAAATCTAAGTGGGAAGAGATGGGTATCATTGTTCGACTTTGCAGCTGGGTTCTACGCAGTCGAGGTTGCCGAAGAATTGAGGCCATACACATCATTCTACGTGGAGGGGCGGGGTTACTTCTGGTACAGAAGGATGCCATTCGGGTTGACAGGCACACCTTCAATGTTTGCACAAATGACAGCAACCAATCTCCATGACCTGCTAGTCCACGAGATAATGGAACTCTTTGTCGACGATGGAGGCACAGCAGCAGACGAGTTCGATGAGATGATGACGAAGTTAAGGCTGATATTTGGGAGGGTCCGAGAGAGGAAACTTCCTTTGTCTGCAGCGAAGACTTCACTTTTCATGACGACAGGAGTGTTTCCAGGCGCTTCGGTTGGTCCACAAGGTGTAACACCAGACCTGGCAAAGCTGACAGCTGTCGTAAACTGGAAGACGCCGGAGGATGCGCAAAACCTGGCCACGTTCCTGGGGCTAACAAGCTGGTTTTGCGACCTGGTGAAAGATTACTCAAAGGTGGAGGTGCCGCTTAGAAATTTGCTTCAGGAGGTTGAGGTTCCAGCAGGAGCATCGAAGTCGGTCTACTGGAGGACAATGGCAGGCTTCAAGCTGAAAGAGTGGTGGACAGATAAACATGCAGTGAGTTTCCTGCAGTTAAAGAAGGTACTCACCTCTGAGCCAGTCCTACGTGCTCCAAAATGGGACAGCACACCCTTCATTCTTACTACGGATGGCTGCAAGGACGCGTTTGGCGCAGTTCTCGCGCAAAGGTTCACAACAGTGCTCACAAGCGGGAAGTCTGTCATGAAACTCCACCCTATAGGATTCGCGTCAAAACAAACATCGACTGCAGAGGAGAAATACAAACCATTCTTACTGGAATTCGGAGCCTTGAAGTTTGGGTTCGACAAGTTCTCCGATATTCTCTGGGGGTTCCCTGTGGAAGTCGAGACAGATTGCCAGGCATTACACGACGTCCTGATGAACGACAAGCTGAGTGCCACTCACGCAAGATGGAGGGAAGGAGTACTTGCCCACAACATCACAGATGTACGACACGTTCCAGGGAGGATCAACATGGTGGCAGATGGGTTGAGCAGGGCAGCAGAGGGGTCTGTGAAGTCAGTGGGGGATGGGAGTGAGTGGACAGTGTGCGAGGACTGGGAGGCAGTGACGGGACTCACACACGACATCTTCAACCTTGCAGTGGCAAGTGAGATGAGCGTGCTGCGTGCGCGCTTTGCCAATGAGCCCATCTTCCTCGAGGTCGTCAATTCCCTGCTGATGCTGGATCAGGATGTGAGTGTGAAGGAGAAAGCAAGGGCTAGCCACCGTGCATCGGAATACATGATAGATGGGGGGAAACTATGGTGGGTTGGTGGTGGTCGGAGGGCAAGGGCAAGAGCACGGGTGGAGTGTGTGACAAGGGCAGAGGCCGTTGAGCTGGCAAGGGACGAGCATCAGAATGGGGGGCATTGGCAATGCGATGCCATCAAGAGGAAACTCACGGATACTATATGGAGCCCAGGCCTCAACGCATCTATCATTCAAGGCATCAAGACATGCGGATTCTGCAAGAATTTCGGAGCAACCCACCTCCATGTGCTGCTGAACCCAATAACCCGGCGCCATCCCTTCGAGCTCCTCGTGGGCGACTACCTGTCATTGCCTGTCGGCACCGGAGGTTATCATACAGTCAGGCTGTACCTGGACACAAACTCGCAGCATGTTTGGGGCTACAAGTTCAAGACAGCGGGTATGGGGAAGACGACTGTTTCAAGCCTCACAAATATCTTTGATGCATTTGCGCCATCGGAAGCATTTATGTCAGATGGCGGGAGGCATTTCAACTGCCAGGAGGTTAGGGATTTCTGTGGGAAGTGGGGGACAAAGACGCACGTGGTGTCGGCATATTCTCCGTGGATCAACGGGCTTGTGGAAGGCGCCAACAAGTTGCTGTTGCATGTGTTGAAGAGGCTGTGCGCACCGAACCTGGGGGAAGAAGAGTACGAGAGGATGACAGTGGATGACATACCAAAATCATGGCTGAAGCACCTCGACGAGGCAATGTGCATCTTGAACTGGTGACTTCCAAAGGAGTTACTGCTGGGCTTGGTAGTCAACACACCGAGGACTGTCATTGAAGACAGCACATCAATCCTAAAGCCTGGGGACGTCGAGATGCAAATGGCCTATGCAGCCCAGCAGTGGTTGGATGGGTACACAGCGGCGGTGAACCACACAATGAAGCGGAAGGCAACCTTTGACAAGAGGGTCTTGGCGGAGACGAAGGAAGAAGTTGTATTCAGAGAGGGAGAGCTTGTACAGGTCTATCGAAACGACCTCGACTACACCTTCAAAACAGAGCACAAGCTCTTGCCCAAATGGTCCTTTCCCCGACGCATTGTCAACCGCTTTGTGAACTCCTATACACTTGCAACTCTTGCAGGCAAACCAATTTCCGGACGTTTCAGTGCACGACGGCTGCGACAATTCACCCCTCGAGTGGGCACGACCTTGGCGAATGAGCAGGCTGCATTTGAGGCGCAGTTAGCGCAAAAGTGTACGGAGAGTAGGGAAGAAGTTGTCATGGGTGGTGTGAGTGTTGGGGATAGCATGGGAGCGGCGTGAGGACGAGCGGTGGTGGCTGGTTGGTGCAGTGGAGGGACGGCGTCAGATGGTTTGGCGGCGACGCAGTCGTTGCCACACGCAGGGGGGGCACATGGAATGTCGCGGAGCGACATCCCAGAGCTGATGATCAGTGGCGAGAGAGGCAGGTGCATGTTGTCAGAGATGACATAGCACTGTTTGGTTTTGGATGGCAAGGGCTTCCGTAGCATAGCCACACATTGGACATCTTGTTCGTTTTGTGGTTTAGACAATATGATCTTCTTGCGGTTTCCCACCCACCTGCAGCGACCGAGAGCTCTCAGAGTGTGCCTGGGGCCACTCCAACGTGGTCGATCCTCACCTTGTCTTTGCAGGACCTGGGTGTATCGAAAGTGATACCATTGATCGTAGCAGGAGTTACTTTGCAATTATTGAAATCATTGTTAACATTGTACGGCCATCAAGGTGGTGGTTGAGAAAGAACTCAATCAAGCACTGTTTACTGTCATTGTGGACGGGCATCAATCAAAGAACCATGCACGGCATGTGAATGTTTGGGCGTTCATTTAATATTGAGAGCATCTTCAGACCCTCAACAAGGACCTTGACAAGAAACAATTGGGCTAGTAGATGCACGATACACTGTGAAAGCATGTGCTATTGTTACAAAGTGAGGTCGTAAAAGTCAAGAAAATGAATCTTAATATGATGGTCAAACCAACATTCACTATCGAGAATGTCCCAAATGCCCCAGGACTCAGGGTGTTCCCAAGAGTATCCCTTATCGGCACATTAATTATTGTGCAGCCGTGTTGTGTCGTTTCAAGACAGAGTTCTAAACCTTGAGAGGACTTGTGAGTGATGTAACTCAGCTTCCCACGTTGAAAGGACATACAGCACGAAAGTCAAATGCCCTTGTGCTATGGGTGACACAAGACGAGCTGAGCCGATGAGAGGTCCACCAAGGTCGGCAAAGTAGGGGAGGCAGTCCTTGTATCGAATCGTGGTGCTGATGTAGCACAGGCCCTTGATGGGGGAGTTCAAGTACATTATATGTTTAGTCAGCGAGCATTACATGATCATCGAGGTTGTGGAGAGGATATAAGTCCAGTTCTCAGAGAGCACAGGCAAGTAAATAGGGTTTGTGGGAGGTGCTAGACTGACATAAGAAAAGAAGGAAGCAGAAATGGAGGACAAAAATCACAGACACACAATGTTCCTATGTACCATCGACCAAGGTTCAGGTCTCCCAAGAAGAAACCTCATACTGACATACTTAGCAGCGACCTGTGAATCAAATGGCACTGCTAACAGGCCTGTGAGCATTATGTATTTGAGAAACACGGGATAACCGATGAACTGTTGATCTAGTCATACCGGTCTTGTCTCCCTCCTTCGAACCAGTGATGTTCAATTGATGCAACGGATGAGGCACGGCTGGGGCAAGCGGAGGTTCGGACTCTGGTGAAGACCTTGGACGGTCTGTTGAGTGCATGAGGGTGTGAAAGCCAGTGACTCAGCACATCTGGGCCAGGTTCCATATGCGGCTTGACATTGCTGGTCTTTGTGGGAGCCTTGTGTTGATTGTGTTGAGGGAGATGATTGGGGGCGTTGGTAGAGCGAAACACAGCTGTTTCAAGGATAACTATGGCGCAAAAGACTAAGTATCAGGACTGAAACCTGGAGTTAGAGCGCAGGTCATGTATCCAGGAGGTAACTTACATTGTGTCGGTACTCCCGAGGTCATGAATCACACCAAATATACGTAGGTTAGAGAGCCCAGGGACCATAAATTATCTCGATGACTCCTAGCGTAGCGGGTTTCTGGGAACAATAGAACAGTGACGTGAGTGTGACACTCCAGGGGAAGGCGAGACAAGGACTTACAACAATGAAAATAGCACAAAATCGCGGTGGAAGTGGCCCATTCAGTGTTGTGATAAGCTCACAGTCGCAATTCAGGAAAGGTGACAACACTCTTGCACATTTTGTGATGTCTAAAAACTGGTTAGAGCAGAGTGGTGAAAGAGAACGCACATATCACTCATGGTTACTACACAGCTTGTAGAAGCTGTTAGTGGAGCAGTAACCATTGCCAACCTGCCTCAAGTCTCACAAAAACAAATAGGCTGTGGAATAGATTTTGGCCCCAGCCTGGGCCAGAAAGCAACCACAGTACAGCAAGACATCGAAGGTAGAGCCCACTGACAATTAAACACGCAGCGGAAGTAAGAGCAGCAGAAAGAATAAAAAGTTCAACTTGACGATGGAGAAGTCCAAACAGGTTGGGAATCTAAGAAAACATGACAACAAATATGACCACATATCGGCCCGACCCAGTGAACTTTAATGTGCTTTTGACAACCATGAGGAATTCACAAGTACGCTGTTCTCCTGCATCTCATGTCAATTCTGGCCGCAGCGCCTTCCATACGGTCAAACCCATGAATAACAACTTGGAGCAGCTTTGTTGGTGCCCAGACTTTGGAGGTTGGGCAGGCGCAAATGCTCCCGACATGCTCCCGCCGCTCTACATTTTAATCGCTACTAATCATTGCTTCATTTAGTCTCATCTTGACAGCATGCGGCCACGTCTAACAAAGATTGTAAAATTCAAGAGTGACAGAGGAGTGTGGACAGTCGAAAATATGGGTTCAGTAACAGCACTGCAGACGAATCCAGGGAGGAGCAGGATATAGTTGGTGGACATCGAAGATGCAAACACAAACACCCTCTCTTCTCATACGCATGCTCACCTAACAGCAGCAGCCCAACACTGGCAGGGTGTGTCCGCTCCCGAGCCCTCCATGACGTTATTACCACTCCCACCGACAGGTTCAGCAGCCCCCTTGTCTTACGCCCTCCACACCAGCATCCCATTACCCAGGGAGAGCTTGATAACTCTGTTAACAAGTCACATTACACCCTCTGCTACGTACCTCGCAGGCCCACTGAACACCTACGCCCACCTCAAGCTCCCAAAGCCTTCTGTTCACCTATTCTTATTCTTGGCTGCTTTGTGGCCAGCATATGGACACTCCATAAGCCGCCCATCTCCAGCCTTCCTCTTTCTAACTGACCTGTTATCTTGCTTTTCCCAGATCAATTCCCAGATCAAGACCAGCTCTGGTCTCCTCCAACTCGGCCTACTCACACACCGACTCGACACATCATATGCTGGGTGAATCTCACCCCCAGGACGCCTCCTTCAACAGCCCCAGCCATAGCCGTGGCAGGCATGTCCCCTTTGCTGGTGGGGACTCAAGCACCGGGGCACACAAACCCAATCACGGAACGACCTCTCCCTCACGGTGAACTACCTCCCCTTGAAATTCTCGCACACGCCGCTCCTGCCCAGCACCAGCCTCAGCCACAAGAGGAAGGGAGGGAAGGCGGAGATGAATGTGGCCAAGAGGAGGAGGCATGGAGGCGTTCAGGAGCAGGGAAGCAAGGATGCCGGGGCAAGGGGACAACAATTATGATGAGGTCCAAGGACGGATATTCGGAAAGGACGGTGTGGGGAAGAAGGGGAGGTTAGGGTGGAATAAGTTCAAGTGGATACTATTCTTTGCTAATATCTTCGTGCGTCTTTTCTCTCCCTCTTTTCCTTCCCAATACCAACCTTTTTCTTTCTTTTTTCACAGCCAACAACCTACGCCCTCGTCGCCCTCGTATTCTGCCTCCTCACATGATTCAACGTCTGGCACCACGCCGACATCATTCGCGTCAGAAACCATACAGAACGCATCTTCTCCACCCTCGCCACCTCCATTGGCATGCTCACCTCCGTCGTAGGCCGGCAATCTCCTCAACAACCACTCCTTCCTCGCGATCTACACATTCATGCTCTGGATTGCCTTTGCCTTCCTTGTGGTGCCGGGGTATGTCGCCTACTGCCCGCAAGCCTTCAACCTCGAAGACAAGATGAATGCTCAATGGTCCTGCACCCTCGGCACCAACAGCCGCGCTCGCATACAAGCACAGCTTGAATGCTGTGGGTACTTCAGCCCCTTCGTCGAGGCGATGGTGATGCAGACGTGCTATGCATGCAGTGTCCTCCCCAGGTGCAAAAAGTGTATATCGATTATGAATATAAGATCCTCACCTGGTTCTATGCCGCCGCCTTTGTCCTCGTGCCAGCACATATCCTGGTGATAGTCGCGGGCCTCCTATGCTCCGACCATGTCAGTATCACTTCGGGAAGGGCATGATGCCCAAAGCGTATAGGTTAAGCTTGAACTTGATGGCAGTGATTATGGATAATTATGCAAATCAGCTGGCGGTCCAGTATGGGAGTGAGATGGTGAGCGAGATTGTTGCGAGGTCGAGGTCGAATGTGAATCTTGGAGGGGGAGTGGGAGGTAGGCCATATAGTCCGCACCATCTGATTTATCATGCGAAGTATGATTCGGTCAGCGGTCGAGCTCTTGAGGGCGCTCTCTAGGTCCCTCCCTTCTCCCGCCCCCTCCCTTCTCTGCTCTCCACCTCCTTGACCCCCTCTCCGATCCCCCACACCACATACAATACAATACAGGCTATCCCCTCCCCACATCTGCTCCTACCCCACACACACACACATGTATACCCCCCACACTGCACACACATGTCCCACTACACACCTACCCCTGCCCACCCACCCTAAAAGCCCTGTTAGCCAGCAACATCAACCCCACGTACTCATTACATATCAACCTCACAGACAAGAACTGTTCGTACCCCACCCTTGCTTGCTTATATATTTTATCTACATCTATGTCTATTTCATGTATTGGTTTGAGCTGTATCAGATATCGGATAGGGGATATACCCTTTTCTTTGCATGACACTTATTTAGGATATGGGATATTGTGCGGTGTGGTGAGTGATTATAGGGATGTGACTCAGATATCAGGATGTCATCTGAGCTTCCCTTGACTGGGGGTGGCTCATGAGTTGAGCTTCCTTTATCTTCTAACGATGGCAACAGTCTACTGATCTTCTTTCCTCAATAAGGTCAATCAAACAACATTTTTAGCTTGAGATTGAGGTGCAGATGGTGTTGTGCCCCTCGCTCCGACTGCTCGAGTCACGAAAAGACCAGATGGAATGCAGGAGTTGATTGTGTTGTCTGCAGTGGGTGGGGAGATGTTCCAGGACACATTTGAAGGTCAGCCGTCACACCTCGTTTATCCATAGCAGCACTGACCCACCTCCGTAGGTGGTCATAGAAGCTGGAGGCACTTTGGATGAATGGTGGGGCACGAGGACTTCAGTGGGTAGACGAACGCCGTCCTAAACATCCAATATGAGCATTTGGATTACCTGCTGGCCCCCACCGTTCCATCATCAACCTTCCTATTTCAACACCACATTGCAGGCAAGTCTCCCCGCATCTTGAACCCACCTACCTTCTGTCTTCCACCTTCTTGTCCAAATGGGTCAGCACACCACTCTACACGATGACTGCCACATTCCCTTTCCTCTGCTACTCCTCGCTTCGACACCCTGTTCTTTCTATTCTTCCATTGAACACTCATGGCCACCTTGCCAACTTGTTGACTTTGTAACTTGTGATCAATGATCCCCACCTGCGGCACATTCGCTATGTGCTGGAGTTTCATGTAGCTAGGCTTGGGGTGCTGGCTGGCTGGAGTGGGATGCTGGAGAAGCTGGCATGCAGCAGGCTTCTTGATCCTCCGTCGTATTCCACGTTACGCAGTCATACCTTGGTCATACCCATGTACGCCATAGAACCTCATTTCAGGTGCACATGTGAACTCCATATACCACAACTGTAAGACTCATGTGACTTACATAATTCTAGGTTCCATCCATATTTTTGTCTAGAGTGGAAGACTGGCGTGTTTGCTGGTGGGCATTGGATCAAACCTAGCTTGGGTAGAGCAAACACTCAGTGGATTGACATACGTACTCTATGTATACTCTGGGTGGTATCAGGATAGTATCGGAAGATGGGATATTGAGAGATTGTCGTGTTTGCTGCACCACATTCCTGTCCATTAGTCTCTCAATCCTCCTCCATTTGACTGCATGTCTAATCTCAATCTCTTCCTTCCGGCTCACTTGCCCTACCACTCCCAGTGTCATTGTGCGCCGAACAAGACATGAATGTAGTTCAAAACCCAGCGTATCCCCAGCCGAAGATGGATAATCTATATGCTCCCCGGATAAGCAGGAGGAATGTCTTCTCCCAAACACCGCAATTCATTATTCTCACGCCACAGAATCTCGACCTCTCGGTGCAACTCCTCAACTTCATTCCCTGCTGCCTGTACATGTGATGGCTCACCTCTCTTTAGGAGGAAACCTTCTGTGATGCCCTCCCTTTCTTTGGCTCGAGGCGGCGATGATGCAACTGGCGTGCTGGCTTCCTCGGCTCTGCCAATGGTGGGTTTGTGAATTGGAACCTGAAACAAAATGTGTGTGTTGTTATTGCTCGCGGGCTCCAACACGAGGTGGTTGCGTACATGCTGCTTGCGCTGTGGTTGTGGCGTGTTCAATAACATATTCAGGTCATTGAATGCCAGGTCATCTCTGGAACCTGGTGCATGATTGAGGTGATGAGGTGATGCCTCCTTTGTTACCCTCGCCTCCACAGCCTGACTTGCTCTTTCCTTTGTAAATATGCCATTGAATGGAGTCGCCGCAACTGCATTATCTTTGAAGCTTCTCATTAGTATCTTTGTAAATGCACAGAGACCTAACTCACCTTTGGATCTCAGGCGACACCTGGTGCCTCCGATTGCACCAATTGGCACCCCCTTTGAATGGTGTTGCAACCCGGTTGTTTGTGCTGGCAATGATGGACTAAGTTGCAATTTGGATCCACTTGAAGATGTCAAGGCGTCAGCAGACTCAACAATATTAGAACTGGTCGTCTTGGGAACTAATGTTGTGCTGGAAGAGGACCCGATGACATTTGTTCCCTTTGTTTGTGCCATGGGAGCTTGTGTTGGTGAAGATGTGACAGGGGCAGCCTGTGTTTCTGTGGGTACACCAGTGAATGATGATACGGAAACATCAGTTTTAGAACTTTGGGTGAGAGCTGAATGGAATGAAGAAGCGGATATTGAGAAGAAAGGGGTAGGCACCACCGGGCCATGGCCAAAGTGGAGGATAGTGAGTTGAGTGGTGTGTGATGACATTGGCTCGAGGTCTGGTGTGGTGGGAGTACTCATCATAAAAGGGGTGGTTCAGAAGAATCTCAACTCGTAGTGCACTGAGGATGGACTGAGAGTGATGTTAGATTGTTATCTCTGGAGAGTAATGTGTGCAGTTATGCGTTGAAGCTGTAATGGTTCTCAACACAAGACACCTCGCCTCGTATGGCACGGGGTTCGGGAATATCACGATAGTGCGAGAAACTTCAGATGTGAGAAGCAAAAAATGAACAGAAGGGGTAGCCATGTTAAGGTTGTAGCCATGTTAAGGTTGGTTGTTGGGGTGTTGAAAATGTGAGATATCATTTGCATGTTGGATAATATAGCTTTTGAAGCAACAATGTTGGGAGCGTAACCAGGAGCTCATCAGATTCTGATACATCAGGAATATTGCAAGCCGATGAGGAGAAGCGATGGCGCAGGAGTTGCGCAGGAGCATTGAACTTTGAAATATTGGCAAATATTTAGCTCAACCTGTTGGCTCTTGAGTCTGGTTTGTGGCATTAAACAGTGGGTTAAACAGTGAAAGGAAATAAAGCCTTCAACATGGATGCTGGAAAGCAAAAAAAAAAAAAGGCCTGACAGATATGATATCAGCCTTCCACGATGCGCCCAAGCCTAGAAAAGCGCCCGTTCCATGTGTTCTAAATTTGGTCCAAATGTCATTCTCATGTTTCAGCTTCCAAGGGCACATCCAAAGCGCAAGTGGGCGGGACGCAAGGCTGCAGTATTTAAGAGAAAGAGACGATTCAGTCAACAGACCAAGACTCCAAGTGGAAATTCGAAAATTGGAGTGAGCTCTTCTTTCACTAGGGCTTTGTCAGAAACTGATGGAAGAAACATAGATCAAGTAATAGTGAACCTCGGAGGAAGGGATACCGGACCAGTGACCAGACCTAGAAACAGAGAAACTGATGTGTCATATAAGCTCTGCTGATTTGATTGTGGTTAGAAAAAGGGTGTCCTTGTTCTTGTGGCCCAGACTTACCACACGATCCAGGAAGATGTTGAATAGTTCCTTCAATAATTGCAAACACATCAGACTTCAACTTTAATTTCATTGGCTGAGTCGCAGGCTATCCATTGGAATCACATATTGCAATGCAACAAAGTTATTCAAGTGATATCTGAATATATCTGAATCCAACATCACAAGGGCTCCATATTTCTCCACATTGACTAAGGGCAATGATAAGAAGCAAAGTCGTACAGTGGTCGGAAAAAGTTGACATCGCATGTGGTACCACAACCTCGTCCCATGAACACAGCAAGGAAGCCCTGTGTCTTGTTGAGAAAAAAAGTAGGAATCGTAGTACAACTACTCAACTCACTTCGCTATCAAGGACTATTTTGGTGGTACAACAGAAGGGATTTCAGCTCCAATACCCCCCTGCATATCAGATCAGTTTTGTTAGCTTGTTGAATGGCACTCCAGAAGTTGTGCCCAGCTTTCTTGAGGTTGGTCGGGCTAACACGGCAGTAACGTCGACTGCAGGGGCCCTCAGGAATTTTTTTGACAATTTAATTTGATTTTCACTGGGATCTTTGGTGATGTCACAATTTTGCTCAAGCAACCAGGCCTCCGTTATCTGTGATGGGGGAGGATCTGGCAACGCAACCACACTGCCATGACCATGACGGTTGCCTTCCTACATTCCCAGACAGTACATGAGATACTTAGTTCTGCAAAGCAGTGAACGATACAGCGCCACTGTGACTCGATGCATTCATATCTCACTTGGACAACAAAATAAATGAATTGATTGAAATAGCCCTAACATGCGTCGACGAATGATTATCAGTGCCTCCCAAAAAGCAATCATCGATGTTCTAGGCCGGGGGGGATGTAATGTGCAACATGGAGGTGGGGGCCCTTCTCATCGGTGTTTGAGCAAGAGTATGCTGGCGGATGGTAATGGGTTAACAAGGGTACATCTTAACGAGGCCATAACGCGCACAAGCATCGTCCTTTGAAGGGTCGAGTCTGAGCACAGCCACAGCGGATTGATCATGGGGTGGTTACGAAAGTTGAATGTGAGGCCCGAGAGTCAGGCGGGCAGAGGGATGGGCGATGGCGCATTGTTGACTTCGTGTTCTGATCTGCCGAATCATTGTCACCGGTGTGTGGTTCGGGACGCGATAATAGGTCCAAGGCAAAGATACTTTCAAGGGGGGGTGAGGAAGTGTATAAGGGCATAACATGCAGGAAGCGGGAAGTGCACATAGCTCATTGCAACATCGTTGAAAAGAATATGACATGAAGAAGGGACATGAAGAAGGGAAAGAATGATGAATGGACAATGTTGTTTTTGTAGAGGCCGGGTGGGTTGTGCAAGACGGAATGGAATGGTATAGTGATGCATTGTCTCTCGATATGCGATATGCCATGTCCAAGCGGCCCGATGGTACGACACTGGAGAGAGGTGTCGCGTAGTGGCGTGATGCAGGAGGGGAGTGAGCAGATCGATTGGGCTTCGGCGGTATATGGGGGCTGTGAGGATGGCAGGAGCGGGGCCATGGATTGTCATTGGCTATAGGCCGAGAAAGGAGCTTCCCAAGAGCAACTGGGAGGTCAATGGAAAGTGTGATGGGCAAGCACGGGGCATGAGCTTTGATCAATCACTCGGTCATAGGTGGTGTGTGCGCTGTGACTCGGAGGAACAGTGCTGGTGGGTAGTGAGTAAAGGTGTAGGGTGGATACAGGATCGGATGTTCATGCTGGGGAATGGATGATGAATGCCTTACGGCTGAGCCAGAACTCAGTGGAAACTTGAATCATAAAATACACTTGCACATGCCTTTGCATCCCGGAACGACACCAATAGCCTGTCGAGCTTGTCTTCATGCGATGATATAATTTTGACACCCTCCATACCAGTCACCATTCCGTGCAATCGATGCTCGCGAACCGAATAGAATTTTGTAACTGTTTGTACTGCATCGACGCTCTGTCCGGTGGACTGTTGACAATTCAGTCAGCATTGCTTGCGGTCATGGAGACATGGCAAAGTATGTATTCGCTGCACGAATTACATGGGACTGAGCTAATCACCTTGGTTATATTCACAAGTCCTTCTCCGTGCTTGTCCATCTCCACTTTGCCCTCGACTGCCTCTGTTCCTTTCAGCGCCCTTTTCCTCTCCCGCTCATCGTCAACATGGAGTGGTGCCGGCTCCTCACGAAGTTCAAAAATATGAAGGAGACTGGACCGCGCAATCACCACATTGCACAAGGCTGTCGACAAACATCACCACATGACAACACTCTTCTTCCACAAACGCGGCTCATGCACACTGCATTCTGAGCGTTATCATCTCCCCAGCTCATGCGCTGTGCTATGTAAATTCGCAGAGAAACTCAGAGTGCTTATAAGAACGGGACAGACATAATGCATAATAGCTCATCTGACCAACTACTATAGAGGTCCCTTCCCACTTGTCCTTATAACGCCGTTGCCTTGTCACCTGCCACCATCACTCCCTGACACAAGCCTTAGCACAGTTCCTTTGCCCATGCACATGTCCGATGCATACCACACAAGGGCTCTGTAAGCACGTTCTCATGCTGAAGTCTACACCCACATACATGCCTGTAATTTGCAGTTGCTCAAGAACTGCCACATATCATGCTAAACATGGCAGTACACCCCCCAACAACGTGAAAATTGAGAGTTTTAACTTTTGGATGCGCGTCAAGGCAAGTTCATACTTCCTCCTGTCTTTTTATCCCAGTTAACCGTCACATCTCCGACATTGTGGCGATCTATCACATCCAGCTGCCAATTCGCCTGCAGGCCGTAGATCTTCCAGTTGCATGACATCTAGGAGATAAATAGCTTTGTTTGCGTTGTACTACATACCCTCATATACCTGTCTAATTTTTACCTGTCTAATTATTCGCACCAGTCTACACTATAATGAGTGTTCAAATTGTGACCCAATGAATGCGCTGAGTGAGACGATGCACGCTGTTGTCACGTGCGCCAAGCACCACGCTGAGAGCGCAATAGCTGTTTCTTCTAGTTTTTCTCAAGAAACATTCTAAGTATTCCTAACTTCTGTTACCTGAGAAACATGATAAGTTTATCTAATCCATTTTTCTTTGGAAACACAACAAAGAAAAACGACAAAGGTAAGTCAAGAAACATAGGTCGAAACACGTCACGTTGTTCTCCAGAAATAGCCAAGAAACATGATAAATGTTTCTCGGCTGTTTCTTGAGAAACATCAAAGAAAAACTTGAAATATAATTAGAGAAACAGACTGTGTACATCTTAAGTCTTTCTCGTATGTTTCTCGGTTTCTATTTATAATGTATCTTGAGGAAAACTGAACAGAAACCCTACAACATGTTTCTAACACGTGTTTCTATAGAAAAACGCCAGGCACCCTGCAGTGTTTCTCCCAACAGATTGATTAGATGCCCGGAGTCAATCCGCGACGCCATATTTCATCTTGTCTCATTCTAAGAGAAGCCTATTCCTTACATGCTGAGTTAGGCAATTGCCCAGCCTTTAGTACAGCCTCGTCAATGTCGCATCCAAGGTCAAGCAGGGAAAGATATGAACTGGTTTAACTGTAAAATGGGTGAGAGGATGAAGAAAGGATGAAGAGGCAAGTAAGCCTACCGTATTGACAAGTTCTTTTCAAAGAGCCTTCTCCACACTATGCCTGGAGAGTTGCAGTTGAACCACCAAAGAACAATTGAGATGATGGAGGGCCAAAACTTCGAGGTGAGGATAGTCGAGGACCTGTAGTTTGGACACTGTGCCTAGACCTCACATGATCAGTCGAGAACAATGGTGGGCTGACTTTCCGACGAGTCGACTGAACTAAAAGTTGAGTCAATGATATTGATAGTCAAGGCAACGGTGGGTACAAACTTTGGTATAGAATGGTACCGGGGACTGGTAATGTTGTGCGTTGTGGTAGAGATTGCCCCAACGACCCTTCAAAAGTGTGTTCATTCCCAAAGACGGCCATGGCTGGTCAGCATACTTAAACTTGCCGCCAGGAGTTAAAAGTTTATGCGAAACATTGTAGAGAACCATATTTTGAGAGAATCATCAGGGTCTTCTGGGCGTGGACTACACGTGTGCGGCAGCTTGCTCAATACAGTGATCTCAATGGACGATGTCGCTGGCTGTGGCAGGAGGATATGAGCGAATTTGTAAGGATGTCAATGCAGGAGGAGCGATGGTGCTATCCGGTGATGTGCGGTTGACGTTCTGGTGAGAGTAGTTGACCGAGTACAAAATGTACTTTATATACTACTAATCTACTGCTCTCTGAATCCTATGTGTCTCGTTGCGGGTATGTGTTCGGGAATGCGACAGAACAGAACTGTCCTCTTAGATTTCGATACAATGGGTAGTCACAGCAAATAGATTCCTTGTAACGAAGGCTACTACTGCGTAGGAACTAACACAAACTTGAGTGAAGTAACCGTTCTTAGGTTCTAACTTCTTGTACTCTGCAGAATGTTACTTAGAATCTCTCAATCACACCGATGGACTTCACACGTTGCTACTGAGCAAATGATATGAATTCCGGGGGAATAGAAACTGTCCTTGTATGATTTTATGTAGGGTTTATATAGGTGAGAGAGGATGAGGTGATAGGCACAAGATAGGAGAAACTAAAAGATAGGAGAGTTAGATCGTATCAGAGATCTATTAGGGTATAGGGTATATAGTGATGCCCCTGTGGCTAGACTTCCATGTATGGCATCAATATCACTTCTAATATTGTGACACAGGCACCATCAATTGGATATGATGTGGTGTTATTGTTCTGATTCTGTTCCTATCAGTGCCTTATGCTTTCACATGT
>JABCKT010006662.1:0-29016 GCA_018858115.1 Tephrocybe rancida | reverse complement strand
CAGGCCGTTAGTCTAACCGGCTAAGCGGCCTAGCCGACCTCTCTAGGCCTCTCGAGACTCAGACTTTTTTCCAGATGTGATTGATAATCCCTGTAGTGAATAGACTTTATCTTATCATGATACAGATAATCATTCGAGATCAGGAGAGTTGTCAATGATCAATTGACTCCCTCTCCAAGCACCGAATTGTTTTCATTCCAGACAACCTTCTCACTGCTTGTACCACACGCGGATGGATAACGTGCCTCGAAACACTCGTGTGCGAACACCAGAGCTTAGATGCCGTACTTTCAGTACATACCTCCTCGTGGTTACCTCGCGGATATGATCACGCTTGTCATGTGAACTGCAGGCGTATAACAGGCCGAACAAGTTCCATCGATGAAGTATAAGGCTTTCTAAGCGCCCTAAATGAACGTGACAGGGTTCTTGAAGGCTTGAACCTTTGCAGTAACAGTCACGGTTCGACGCTCAACCCACCCCACACCAACCCGAGCTCTTGCAACGTGCAATGCCCATCGAACTGATCCCATTATCACTCCCTGCTTCCGCCGACGCCTCAAAATTCGTGAATTTCGGGAGGGAAGTACGTGGAGTGAATCCAGGAAGCCTTGATCCCAAAGAGTTTGCAGAGGTCCAGCAGGCACTATACAAGGTATGTCCTTCTCCAGTTGTTCTTAATCCTTATTTTGATTGCTGTTCTTCATCTTATAGCATGATGTGCTTTTATTCCGCGATGCGTCGCTAACACCAGAGCAACAGTACGCCTTCACAAGGGTGAGTGAGGCTCATAATACCATCTGTCCTCTTTCCAAACGTATCTGACAGCCATATTCCCTTAGGCTTTCGATCCCCAATCCTCCGATAACTACACTCATGGAAACACCAACAATCAAAACAAATCCGTACTCCACAGCACGCTCAAAGCTGTCCCTCGGCTCCCACAAGTCCAACTCCGTGGTCACGGCACCGTAACCAACCACGAAGGCATCCCCTCCATGACGCTGCAACACCCGAGCCATAATACCTTTCACAAGACGCGCGTGTCTCCCGAGGACGAAGAAAATGGAATAACGCGCTTCCAGCGCTGGCACATGGACGCGGCGCTGTACGATCTTGAGCCGTCGAAGGTCACCACACTTTACGGGGTCTTCATCCCACAAGGCGACGCGCAGGTGTGTAGGTATGACGATGGGACTGGCGACGAGCTCCAGGTCTCGCTGGGAACGACTGCACTCGTGTCGGGAGGGACAATGTTCGATATTTTACCAGGGGAGTATAAGAGCCTCGCGGTGAGGATGAGGGTCAAGTACGCACCGCATCCGTATGTGTGGATGGCGTCGGCGCGGGCGGTGTCTACGGGTTTGGGGATGGTGTCGGAGGGCCTGGAGCCGGCGCTCAACGAGCTCCCGCCTTGGGAGGAGGGGCAGTGTAAGACGTATCCTGTGGTGCGTATATCCTATTATCGGGTCGATCGTCCTGTTGATGACATTGATGTATAGCTTTGGAAGAACCCGGTGACTGACAGTCTACACTTCCAAGTTCATCCCTGCGCGGCGATGGAGCTTCTAATCGAACCATTCCGACAGGACGCCAAACAAGAAGGTGCGCTGTACCCCGACGGTGCACACTTGACCGATCTCAAAGAAATGCGGGACCTGCTATACAAGATGCAAAGACCTGGAATCGCACCTCAGGTTTGCGCCCTTCACTCAACTCTCAAATATACAATCATTAACTTTGCACTTCTCAGCTCGTATACCCACACCCCTGGTAAGCGTCTCCATCAATCACCAGCCTGAACTCTCCATTTATTGTGTACCATGCAGGCGCGAGAAGGACCTCGTATTATTCCACAACCGCGGAGTGATGCATTCGGTCGTTGGGGTGTTTTTGAAGAACGAAGTGAGGCTTCTGCATCAGTGTAACTTGGCAGGGTCGGTTGAACCTGTTGGACCGTCAAGGGAGGATGTTGAGAAGTGGTCGTAGGTTCTAGAGGTCCAAGGAGTACGATACGCTGACCATTTATGACCCTGTATGTGTCCATGCATAATGCTTAACACGACTTTGTTGCGTCCGCCCGACCGGATATCAGGGCGGCGCATGTCCGGGTCGACGATTCGGTGAGGTTTGGACGTTATGTTAATGCGTAAATTATAAGATATAGACAGATTCGCATAATGTTCGCAAAGAATGAATGTACTTTTTATCTCAACCTCGACTCGGACTCCCCAGCCCTACGCAACGTGGATCATGTGTGATCGATAATCGTGCACAGGATCCGAGTTCCGCATGGCAACTAAAACAAAACAAAACTTGTTCTGCTACAGTACTAGTTCTAACGTCTACAGTCAACTGCAACACGGAAGTCGAGAATGACATTGAAGGTGTGCTCTTTCCTTCTTATTAGTAGTCTCTTTCGGTTATTCCAAAATCGGCGGCCAAGCTTTATTTTTTTTTCCATCTATCAGAATTCTTTCCTGTTCGACTTTAGCTCGACGACGCACAACCGTGCCTTTTTCAGAGAACGCTACTCGTATGCTTTCACACAGACGATCATCCTCCATCGACCGGGCCCTCGGCAGTTTCACAAGTCCTTTGGAATCAATGCCGAGTATCAGGAGTCATATTAACTCATTAACCCACTCAATCCACGGGTGGTTTGGACCGGTTTCGAGGCCTTCAGTATGTGTGCTTTGCTAATCTCCGGTGGATGAGACAACCCAACCAGGTATAAAAGCTAACCCATGTCAAGGGAAGTACATACTAACTCCAATTTCCACTTGAACTCTTGCAGAACCTTTCGAGAGCGATGCAATTTCAAAGTGTCACCGCACTCCTTGCTATAGCTACCTCTGCATTTGCAGGGACGATATCCGCGCCACCTGTAGTCCCTGGAAAGGTCCGTCGGTACTGTTTACCATCAATCACACCCATTAACCGACTCTTACCTTCGACAGTGGCTCAGCGTCGACACTGGAATTAGTGAAAGTTCGTGGATCGACAATCTATTGGCAATGATACGGCGCGCTTACACCTTTCTAGCTGGAAATACGACTGCTCTTTCGTCGCATGCTGGTACAGAGGTAATCACCTGTTACAACCGAGGCACCAAGGTTTTTATTTACTAGTCCATGCACTGTTGTACGTGGCTCTGACAAGTGATTCAGGCTGATCGTGCACCGATCATTTCTGTGATCGACGACTGGTGCAAGTAAGTTGTACCACACGTCGTAACTATTCAGCCTAATTAAACTCTGCTCCGTAACAATCAAGCCATTGGCAAACATGTTGAGAACGGACAGACCATCTGGGTTAGCTTCTTTTTTTGCCTGGCCCTTCAGTCGATCTCACGACGATCCTAGGCTCGCTACAACTATGGTACATTCACTGTGCTTGTGAGCGGCGCAGCTATCAACGGGTATGTCGTACGCCACACCCGCTTACTCGCACAAATCCAGTACCTATATATTAACATTATGTAAATCAGCTGCGGTTTTATTGTTGACAGTAACTGCAATCGCCTCCTGAGGCAACCGCTCGATAAATGCAACACTGGGGGAGTCAATGGCAAACAGGTATGTCTGTTATAGTGACTCTCTGTGCTATTGATACGATGATCCTTACACAGGGAGGATATCTCACTGATCTTTGCGGACAGTGGAACCTGGACCCTGGATCCAACGGTAGCGATTACTAGAGCTCGGAGTGTCTTACCTGTAGATTGATTAGAACTTACTGTAGTGACTGGCAGTTAAAGAGTCTTGTGTGGATATTTAGTATAGAGACAAGGTACACCATGTATATGCCCTAAACTGAGAATGTGTCGTATCATAAAATCTATGGAAACATAAGAGACCATTAATTGTAGGGATAATGATACAGGAATCCATCCATCCGTTACTAAAAATTCTTTGAACGAGTCCCATTAGATTAGATCGGACATAATTCATAATCCCTCTTAAATTTCCTTCACGCTTCTGCCAGCTCTGTGTGTCGTAGGCTGTGGCTGTGGGTCACTACACCTGGAGTGCGTTTTCATTCCTCTACTTCATCCCACCAGTACACCTACAAGATTCCACAAGCCTCGGCTCCTTAAACTTTTGAAGTCTACTTTATCATGAGAGCGCCATTCCCGATACCAACATCACTTCTGACCGGCGCGAGCTCAATATCATCTCCCACTCCCTTAACATTGCCAATTAATATCTTCGATCTTTACCATGACCACAGTCATTTCCTCCCATCCCCGTTTTCCTTTCCAATCAGGACGGAACGCATAAGGTGAAGGACCTTCTACGGTGCATGAAACCGAGATGGCGCGGAGGATGAAAGTTTGACCGTCTCATTCTTCATCTTCACACCTTTATATGGATGCAAAACTCTACCCCGGAGGACGAGTTACTTTGCGTCATCTCCTATCGCACGACCCGAAGACACAATATCCTACCAGCCAACTTCACATCAATTGAACGTGATATGCAGGGCTGGAGCTCGACCCGACCCTCCCTCCTGCGATGCTGAGAAGTGTTCAAGCCTGACATGACCTCGAAACCCTGCTCCATAGACAAATGGCAAGATACAAACGCTGCCTCGGATCTACGCGTCCGCGCAATCTCCTCCTACTATAGCTCTGGGAAACAACAAACTTCTCTGTATGCCTCTTGGTCTGCGCATGCTGCGTCAAGTTCCAAAAAGACATTCCCACCTTTTAAGTCTCACCATTCGATAAATGTACAGGACAGGCATTATGGCTATATGAATGTTCTTGGGAGCGTTCCTTCTGCAGGGCTCCTGGATATCCAATGGGCACAGACGTTCGACTCCTCTGTTCCCCGTTATCACATTAGCAGCCACGAGCTTAGGCGACGCCGCGGCTCAAAAAGTATAGATTGCATATGATTCAAAGAAAGGTGTGGTAGAAGCAGAGTCACTGAACTTGCCCTGGGTTCTACTGATACATACGACGATCAACCACTATATCACGAAGTGTCAGATTATGAGTCATCAGCGATCTGCTGGACAATCTTTCCAAACTTTCCCTCTATAACCTCCATCAGAACATCCAGAGGATAACGGGAGCCGTGTGACAAGAATAAATCTCGATGTGAGCGTCGGAAGTTAGTAGCACTCCCGGGAGGCCATTCTGGTGCTGAGCGCCTGTCCCTGGGCTTGAGCCTGTCAAGCTGTGCCGAAATATAACCCATGGTCGGGCGGTCGAGCGATTTAAATGTCCAGCATTGTATCATCATATCCCAAAGTTCGTCCGTGAGCCCATTCATAGTCCACGCCTTTGAACTTTTGTCAGGTCGTGAGGGAGTCTTGCCGTCCCTGATGCATAATACCACAGCGTATTCATTGGGCATTTCATGGAAGGGAACAGTGTCCGTCAATATCTATGTAGATCATATTCGGAGTCAATATGTGCTCCGTTATACATACAACTGTCAGAGATCAGATACATACCTCGTAGCACAGACCACCCCAGGCATAGATGTCGGTCTCCTTGGTGTTGTGAGGGGCCATATGTCTGTGGGATGTGCCATCGTCGCTTTCTATGATGTGCAACTCCGGAGCTTGATAACGGGAAGTTCCACCCTTTGAAGCAACTGACGGTTGTGAAGTCCAGTATGGAATTCGCGAGTTGTTTACATTGGATAGTCCAAAGTCTGCCACACACGCCCTGCCAGAGCGATCGACCAGGATGTTGGCCTGTAGCGACGATGTTAGTAGGGTAATTAACAATATATGCGCCACATGAGCTTGCCGTCTTCAGGTCACCATGGACAATTCCCTTTCTATGCAAATAATCAACGCCAGCAGCTGTATCCGCACACTGGAACTTTGCATGTCAGCATCATAGCTAGCCAAGGTCCCATACTCCACGCACAAGGAGAATCCTGTTCGGGACATCCGATGTCTGCCGCTTCAGAAAATCTCGAATGTTGCCATTTTCTGCCCAGGGTGCAACAAGGGTTATACGAGAATTGAAGACACAGAGACCATAGAAAGGAAGGATGTTGGGATGTGCCAGTCGACTCCAGATGATGCCTTCTTGTCTGAATGTCTGGTGTAAACCTTGAGGGTATGTCGCCAGTTGCAAAATCGCAAAATCGCACCTTGGCCATTTGAGCAACTAATTCCCTGTTGGCCCGCGTCATCTTAAGGCATAGAAAAGTACCTCCAACTGATACTTTGTAGATGTCACCAAATGCGCCTGAGTTGACAGGCTCTGGGGACTCCACCAATTTATGCTCCAAATATTCTGGAGATAGCATCAAGCACCGAGGATAGAGCTCGGTCTTAGCGGAGAGGCGGGACATCGCCGTTATGATTTCCCCCTCCGTCTCACTCGAAAGGTCGGGTGATAGTTCTAGAAGCTTGGAACACTGTGTCATTTTAAATGTTCCAGAAGTGTATTTGCTGATCCACGTACCAAATGACACGCGTCGAGAATTACCTGAGTGTCCTGTCCGTTAGAATTCAAAAGAAAACGAAAGCGTTGATCGTCCTTGAATATTGTGCTGAGTGAATAGGTGATTTCAAACCGCCGGCGCCTTTCTGCATCCTCGAACTTGAACTCAGCTGTATCAACGTCAATGCTGAGAACTTCCAGCAATCGATATGCTTGTTCCTTGGATTGCCCATAATTTGCGATGTAACGATCTAATATGTCAATTGCCGTGAACACCTTGAATATATCGTGTGATCCTTGATTCGCCACCGAGCCCAATCGGCTATCACCTATCATGAACGATAGATCGTTCTGGGCCAGATGTGATTGTAGCAATAGGGAGACATCCTCGTATGGTTCTGTTCTATCGAGGACAAGGTGCCTGACATGCGTCGAATCTGGGGTAGAAATATTGCTGCCACTGCATATCATGATTTTCACATTCGAGCAAGAGGAAAATTGCTCAAAGAGCGAGGAGAAAATGGCTATTGTCTCCTGAAGACGGTCTCTGTTGACCTTGTCAAGGCCGTCGATGACGATAACAAGAGGGTCCCTTGACATGAAGGGGGATGCTTTCTTGACTGTCTCGACGAAGAACTTGTCAGCCTGGCGTGCCGATATGTGGTGCACAAGGTTTGGGTCATCGTTCAAAATATCAAATAAATGCTGATGAATTGAATTTTGTCCCGGAGACGCCTCGAGAAAGAGCTGGGCAATTTGGAGAGCAATAGTCGGGAAGTATGAGTCGGGGTTGGCACTGGGTTCAATCCAGATTATAGCTCCAAGGATGTTACGGAACATGCAATATTCCGCAATGGATGCCGCAACTGCGGACTTGCCACAGTTGTTTTCTCCAGTCAACCAAAGGAAGTTATGTGCGGGTATGCTAGAAGAATGAGGCCGATGCGTCCCAGCCACCCAAAAAGGAACCTTGATCCGAGGGGACGGGAGTACAGTGAGCGGAATATCATCTATCCAACTCATGATGTGGTTCAGGATTCGCTCTCGGGTCCCTTCATAACACGGCAGGGAAACTTTTGAGACATTTCCCATGGTATATGGATCCAGATTTCTTGCGAGGAATTCACGGCGCTCGTTTTGTTTCAGACGAAGTTTCTTTGTCAATGGGTCAGTGTATCGTTCTAAACTTTGTGGGGTCTCAACACGTACTGAAACCATCTCGGTGTACTTTTTGTGCTGGGCGACAATATCGTCCATGAGAGTGTTCACACCACGCAAGCGAGTAACGAAGGTACACGGCAAATGGGACTTAATGCTGCCACGTATGACAAACCTTGAGCGGTCCTAAACATTTCAAATGGAGCTTTAGAATGGGAGTCGAATGGAGAGTCGACATACTGTGATGATGGAGCTCAGTCGTACTGCAAGAGTGTCAATTTCACCATAATTTGACCAGCGCAAGGGGCCATCGTATAAAGAACCGCTGTGCTGGAGTCAGGTCCCATGTATGAGTGTAATTTTGAATGGCTGGGAAGGTTTGGACGTACTGCACTTTCCGCGACCCATTGACACAATTCGAGAACCATTTCCCTGTGGAAGTCTCATCAGAAACCAGATAGTTCCTGCACTTCTTGCACCAACCAGATTTTCGAGATAACATCCCACGTATCTTCTGTGAAGTCTTTCCTTCCACTAGTTCCCAGCTGATTCATGAGGTAATCCCACCATCATAGAACATTTTCGGCAAGTTCATACATAGGCAACCCAATCACGCTATCCTTCCCCGAACTCCGTTTGAGCGACGTGAGGAGAGTCAGCCTTTTTAGATGGCTACGGGCGGGAAATATTCCGACAAATTCTGGGACATCGTCCACTGAGCCACCGTCTGAGAGCCTGATCTTCCTTAGTAGACCCGCGCATGTGACATCATGGATGCCCTGGCGCTTCCATGCAAGAAGGTCTTCAAAGAATTTCAAGCCAAGGCTGCACTTTACATCGAGGTCCGAGTTGTAACTCCTGAAGAAACAGTGTATCAGCCATAATGCAAAAGGACGAAATGAGCGGTCCCGACTCCACTCACATTGCAGTTGAAATGTGCCTCTTCCCTTTGTCTGTCGATTCCGGAAGATTGGGGGAAGCAGAGTCTGAAGCGAGGCGATGGTACAGTGGGGAACGTTGACAACCATGGAGGTGACCTCAACACGAAATGAATTCACAAGTCATGAAGCAGCCTCATGACCATGTGTGTGATCACAATTGCCATCCCTGTCCTTGCTCGTGATATTATTGCCAGGCTTGGGTTTGAAGATCACACGGCAGGCATATTCTGACCCAGACGCGTGGCACCCATCTTTGATAGACGAAAGTTGAGATGATCGAGTCCCAGGGCAGATGTCGCAAAATGCTACGACATTTGCCGTGCGGTATATATTGGACTAAACGATCATTCAAAGACGCAGCGTAGTAACTTAGTAGCGAGTGCACAAGGCCCATCAATATCTGCTCGTGGTCCTAGGTCAACATAGCCAATACGGTTGGGAGCAGCAGAGGAGTTGAGTGAGGATTTGTAGAGCTGAAATTTATGACGAAATATTATAAGGAGGGTGAGGGGCAGGATGTGGATTGTACAATAGCCATGGAGCGCGGGGAAGAAAGTCGAAAACCAAAAGCATCGTTATCACCCTGAACACCTGAAGGTTTCGGAGGGGGTATGGCCCAGTTCGTGATTTGATGATATACACGAACGAGTCGCACGATAGGGACAGTTGTCGGATGTGGGATGTGCGCGGACGTAATATTCCTTGAGCATTCCCCGCATCGCTATAGCCCAAGATCGGGCACCCAAGCCATAATTCTGGCTAGCTGGGACGTTCTCCAGCACCCTGCACCTCAACTATCACGAACCCCAAACCCTCCTCATAAACGAGGCAATATCCAAAGAGAGCCTGTATAAGCGTGACGTTCAAGATAAGGTCGTGGATATGATATGAATAACACGGGGCCAGGTAAACATGGTCAGCCCCTGCAGTGACATGGTTCCCCAGTGAAGCAGTTATAGACCATCATCATTGCTATGAGCCCAAAGATTCGATAGGAGACAGGCTCAGAGCAG
This sequence comes from Tephrocybe rancida, assembly GCA_018858115.1. Classification (NCBI taxonomy): domain Eukaryota; kingdom Fungi; phylum Basidiomycota; class Agaricomycetes; order Agaricales; family Lyophyllaceae; genus Tephrocybe; species Tephrocybe rancida. The sequence goes on along the minus strand of JABCKT010006662.1, from coordinate 19,489 downwards.
TGTGTTTAGACAGTGCAAACGAATCGTTTGTTGAAAAAGTTGGAGGAGAGAGAAGTTCGAACCATGAATAAGGGCCACAGAGACGCATCACGGAGATCACCGTGAGATCGAATCTTTGCTTCTTTGGTCCCCTCAATCTTCCGACTCGGAGCCTTCACCACCTCCATCCCCTTCGTTCTCTCTTCTACTTTCTTCCCTCTTCAAAGCTACACATATGCTCTGAGGACGGCATCTATGTGGCCACCAGCAGTCTACTGCGCCCCTCTGTTGCGCGAGGGCTCTTCGAGCTTCACACGACGCCTCTGTTACACTCATCCCTCGTAAGTGGCGAGTCGGTGTTCCGCAGTGCCATGTCCAAGTCTAGGTATCATCGGTTACTGATGTGTCACTTTCTCACTATGTGCATGTTTTCTTTTTGCAGTGACCAGTCCAGATATTCCTAGGACACTTGAACAATTCCTCGGGTGTGCGATGACGGACGTGAACTTTGCAGGACTGGTCCAGGTTCGTGACAATTTCTCGTCCCTGTTGGTCCCAAAATCATAATTTTCATGCGGCCCAGCCCCTCCCTCCGCAGACACGTAGGATAAATCTGTACGGGGGTGTCTCGCCCTGCCCCCCACGACGACCACAAGCATAACCCATCCGCTGCTGCTCCGTAGCGGAATGCACCATACCCCACAAGACCTCTCCATCCTCTCCTGCTCTCCGCCTTCTGTTGCAACACAAGATGGAATTTCGTTGTCGACGCGTTTGAGACTGCTTTGGAACGCTCCACAGCCGCAATTTCCACAAGCCCATAGGTCATATTACCCTCTCTTTGGATAAGTCTGACGATGTGTGGCGTCTTAAGCCACTAGGCTTATCCCGTTGATTGCTCGCTTCCCATGGGCGCTGGTGCAGGTCGACACGCACTGCCTTCGCAACTTCGTAGTTTTACCACCTATTACTCATACCATCACGGTATAGATCAAAAAAAAGAAGGTGATGTGCAGGAATCGATCGTTCAGATTCGTGTACTACGTACTAAGTCGGGAGAATAATGGTGCTTCGAAAGTTCTGTGAACACATGACCGAAGACGCGGCAGCTGACAACCGAAATTGCCGCCTGCATGGCAGACAGAATACGCCAGGAGAATTTCTTTGAAAGATATCGGACGTTTGTGGATGCAAAAATATGTGGGTAAGTCGGGCGCTGTTCTCATTCAAGGATTCAACGGGAAGAGTGAAAGAATGTATTAAGCCTTCCCAGACTGATATTACTTCTGTTCAGTCGAATAATTATGATTTGAGTTACCACAGTCCAAGTACACGCACGCCACACACGAACACCTCTTCACCCGCCTCAAGAAATCGAAGGTCTCCTCTTTCATTCTATCAAGTCCACGACCGACTTTCAGATCTATCTCAACGAACAGGTTCACGTAGTCCAGCCTCCCCTGCCCAGCATCAGCACGCCTCTCGATCGCCTGTGCGACAATCCCAATAGACTCTAATACTGTGGTCCGTAGAGAGAGACTCGCCATGCATGGACCTAGTATATCATCCGCTATACGCTGCAATGCATTGACACCTACAATGAAGTCAGCGACATGCACCTCTGTTGCCAACAGGAGCTGCCCAAGAGGCTCACTCGAGCCAGGCTGCGCCACTCGCGAGACGAAGTAAGTCTTCCTCATCATATTCAGCACCCGCAGAGAGCATCCCGAAGATAGAAGAAGTCGCCATGACACCGTACATCCAAGTTCATCGGTGCCGGCGCATCAAGGTAATCGGGGGGGGGTATGCGGACGTGTCTCTGATTGAGATGTTTCTGTTAGGCAGGCCAGAGATCTGAAATCCGGGAGCCGAATACACGCCACTGGTGACATGCTTTCTTGGGTCTGCGGAGCTGCTATCCACATGGCGCAATCGGTTAGATTGGTACATTGCGCGAGGATGTCCAGACTGGTGGGAAGCCGCAGTACTCCAGCATCGGTGCCATTCGGGGACCCCAGGGACAGACGCATAAGCTGCGCCCAGGGAATGGTTTGAGGGCCGGGGATTGTCATTTCATGCCGTACGTTTACAACGACATACCTCAGCCGGCGCAAAGATGGCATGTCCTCGAAGCATGGGGCAGTTGTGATGGGGGGCAACGCATGCTCGTGGTTATCATCACTTGCAATATTAACGAGTTCAAGCTCCTCGAGAACAGTGGATACCCCCGATTCCAGGGAGCAGAAATGGGGCATATATTGGGAAACATGCAGATTGAGGACGTGGAGGCGGGTGCTGTACGACGCGAGGGTGGGGTCGATGGATACGCGAGAATATGGGGCATTTGCTTCACCCGCAGGGATTCCGGGAGGCGCAGGAATTGTGCACAAATTGTGCAATGTGATTTTAGCGATCGATAAATTCCGCACTACGAGGGGAGATGAAGGTATGTATTTATAGAAATAATGTACCAACAGAAATAACACAAGCCTCGAGATTTGTATCGCAGATCCAAGAACGAAAATGAGGCCAAAGTGCACCAAAGTAAGGTGCGCGGCGGGAGCAAATGGCGGGGCGCCGGCAAGTAACGACTTTATCTGGATGTTTGCTTGTGCGTGGCTGCTCTTGTGAATTATAGCCAATGATCTATTATATCACCCCTCCCCTGTCGTTACAAGTATATGATCTATTAAATTGGCGGTATAGCCTGGGACTCCAAGAACCACCTCAGGATTTGTTCGGCTGGTCACAAGAAACTTCAAGCCCATGAGGGTGTGATGTGGATGGCCGTGATTAGATGACCTAGAAGCCTCGGTCCTCCGTTGTTCGTGATCTCGTCAAGAGCATCGATGGAAATGAGGTAGGGTGGCGCGTCAAAGGAGCGTTCGGCTTCGGATAGCTGCCAAGGTTGAATCAAAAGATCCTCTATCTGGGTAACAACGGCACAATCGATTGCTTCAAATTGATCGGCAACACGCAAGGCGTTTGCGCACGATTTACATTTAAGACCATGCTGAAAGGCAATCGTAGGGATGATACAAGTTCAGGCCTGTGTTTCTTGGAATTGTCGCGAGCAGAAAAAGTTGGCGCTCAGGACGGTGTCGATGTCATTACCACGTTTCTCGAATTTCTTGGCGACGGTATATGAGATGGTGGCTTTCCCAGACCCAGCTTGTCCGGTCAGCCAGAAGACACACGGGCTAGCCATTGAGCGATCATTAGCCCATCCGGTGATGACTTTCAATATCTTACCCGCGTTTTTGGCATGCACTTTTCACGTGTCAAGCCCTTCTCTTCAAGGACAGTTTTGTAGTTAGCTTCCTTGGAGGCAGGCAAATATTGTAAGATAGATCTATTATCACAAGCCAGGAAGATTCGTCAACTCGTCCCATCTTGCGCATAATGAAAGTATACCTTAGGTCGAGGTCTGTAGGCCTATCACGTCAAACGGTTTTAAACCTGAATTGAATCTGCTGAAATATATTCCACATGAGAAGGTACAGTCAACGGAGAAGATTCTGTTCCATACTCATAGCCAATATTCTGATCCCTCCCTTTCGCTCTCCAATAGCCTCGACAGCATCAGCCAGACTTAAATCGACCTTCTGCCTTTGCATATACTTCCTCGTATGAGAAGCGACCTCATCCATTCGATTCCACTCCCCAAGCTTCACGTTTTGCAGCCCTTCCTCGACATTAAACCGAAAGTACGTCTTCGGCCGGGGTTTGAATTTCTTCTCCATCTGCTCCGCCGTTTCCTCGCAGTCGTTGGCCATCGAAACTACAGCCCGGATGACACCAACGGGTATAACATTTCGTTCTATGAAGCTAGGATTCCGGACATAAATCGTTCCAGTTTTACCAGTGCCAATGCTAATCACGCAGGCGATGTTCCTGTTGGGGAATATCAACTGAGCTTCTTCCACTACATGTGCCGTTGGGTTATTATTGCCAACTCCTCCATCGATATATGGTTCTGGTCGTGCGGGGGGACCAATGTATACACGCTTAAAAAAGGTCGGTGCCGCTGAGGTCGCTCGTGCGGCTTCCCATACTGTACAGGGGATGGAAGGTTCCTTCGGTGATGCGTACGTGCGGAAAAGACATGGTATGCTAGCGTTGAGGTTATGTGCGTTCATGGCACAGACAAATCTAATCCAACCTAAGATGATGTTTTCAAGTAACTGGTATGCACGCACGTTTTGCAAATCCCACCCAGCGCCCCATCGTCCAAAAGATGAGCCTCGCTATTGCCAGTCCGCTTCTGAACGACCTCCTTTATCACTTCCTCCAACAAAGTAGCTTTGTATTGTCCATCGCCAAGTATCTTCACCTGGGAGAAGACCCTTCCCGCAAGATCATCGTAGCATGCGATCGCATCCTCGATAGTCATCCGCAACCGGCCGAGCATGAAGGCGATTATCCTGCGGAGCCGTCAGTGCGCAATTGCTGCTGAATTTGCCTAAGCTCACCCTCCTGTACTGGTACCTCCGATGAGATCAAAATAATCGCATGGAAGGGGCGTGTCCTCCAAGTGCTGCTCGGTCTTGATCCTGTGCATGATGGTCTCGAGGATGAGTAGTGTCGATAATCCTCGAATTCCACCCCCGTCTGGCGCTGTTATTGACATCGTAAAATTGGGCAATAAATGATTCACGTACCAAGTGAGAGAAGTCGTAAACCATCAGTATCTGTTCCTGCCATGGGGGGGTTAAAAGCGAGGTTTCGTCAAAGATTTGATAGTGTGGCTATACTTGCTTGACCTGCACCATATGTCGTAGTCTGCGGGAAGCCGGAGCACCGTACACTTCGGAAATTTCCAGCGGCATGATATTTTGCCGGCCACTCCTAAGCGCTAAGCATTTGTACCACCGATTTTGTGACTGACCCATCACACACACCTTAATCGAGCAGGAAATCAAACCATCCGCGAGATGGCAAGCATCGGCTGGTATGAATACAAATACTACTACTAGTTTCTCCTATTCCCCCCTTATTTTCCAAGGTTCATCGCAAACTGCTACACAAATCATAATAGGGCAATCACTGGTTGGTCGTCATTTTAAAGCTCCTTTGAAGGACACCGAGGCCGGTGTTCCATGTCACCTTCCTACACGTAGACAGCTTATATCGCGTACAGACGGCGCTCCCACAGTAGCTATTTCCGGGAGGAGCTGTGATGTATATGCCACACCCTGTGTTTCGATGACTATAAACAACACCATTTGCTGTTAACACCTCTTTTCCGTGCTTATGACCAAGTGGTGTGTTCTTCTCTGTGTTCAGGGCCGATCTTACGTTGCTTGTCTGACATGATCTCCCATTTCATCAGCCCACCTCTCTCTGATCTTCCATGAGCATCATGTCTAGGCCAAGAAGCGGTAGTTATCCAAGACATTGACACGAAATAATCGGCTCCCGATATAGGAGGAGACGCCTCTGACGCAGATGGAATACTACAGCTGGGTTTCCATTAATACTTTTTCAAGCCCTGCTTTCACTCCACGACACGCTCGCTTGGCCGATACTTATATAAAGACACTACGTATAGGATCATCACAGTAACATCTCTCCTTTCTTGCCGCTAGCCGCAGATGACACCTGAAGAAAGATCGACCCTCCGGTATATTGGTACGGTGATTCTTGAAGACATGGCCATCTTCCCTGTGGTCTTCCTTCTCTATGGTAAGCATTCAAGTCAGATTCTTATGTACAGATCTTATACAAAGCCTCGTCCAACAGCACTTTTAACGCCAGTGTCTATAATGTCTATCCACCATCTACTGAAGTGCGTAAACATCCGTATACCCCGCATTCCGAGTCTTTATGGCTGTCAGGCGGGGTCACTCAACTTCACGAATAACATTCCTAATATGCGCAACTGGTCTTGTCTCTTTCACTGCCATGACTGTCTTGCAGTTATGGCTTGTTGTCGCGATCGAAAGAATTTTCTTGGACTGCACGATCTCGCTGGCGGCCGGCGTCTCTAAGTACACAGCTAAACTCGTCGGGCCCGCCAATGCATATTACTGGCTACAGTTTTTTCCGGTGGGTGGGCCGGACGCTAGCGTACTCTGCTTCCTTTTGAACTGACCTGACGCGTCCTGAAACATAGCCAGTTTTCAACGATGCCTTCATCATATGGCGGGCCTGGGTTATCTTTCAGAGGCGAAAATGGGCACTGTATCTCTCCCTCTCACTTTGTCTATCCACCTTCGGTAGGCTTCGTTAATGTCACCTGGAGTTATCGACTTTCTGATTCGTTTCTGCAGCCTTGACACTGGCTTATCTGACTCTAACAATTATTGCCGTCGAAGACGATATACGTGCCACTATTTCCTTGTCTGGGACGCGCCTCGCCTTGAAGATAACGTTTTGTGTGATGTCCATATCCACCAACCTTGTTGCTACCTCTTTCATAGGATGGATCCTGTGGTACTTGTGTTTCTTCTTCATGTCTCACGGCGCTGATATACTTGGCTCCATTTTAGGTCACACATTAGATTTATCAAAAGAAATCTGGGGAACAGGCACCTACCGATGTTCAAGATCCTGCATATATTAATACTCCTTGTGGATTCAGGAGCCGTGTATCTGATTCTGCAGGTACGAGCCATACTCCTGTCATATACCTACAGGTACCGACACTATATATAGGTCATTGCTCTTTTGTTCCAGTGTACAACCAATCACAACACCACCGGAACCCGAACCTACGTGTGCCGTGTCTTATCTTTCACCTTCCAGTGCATATCGGTGAGCCTCTTGTTCTACGTGAATTTAGATGCACCCTCAGCATACTGTGTCGCATCCAGTTCGTATACCCGTCGATCACCATGTTCCTGATACATGGGCCCAGCTCCATAGCTGGAGTGCATAATACCATCATATCGCTTGGCGAGACTTCGCAAGGGTCCGAGAACATCTAGCCCTCAAATACAGGCCTCTTACACTTTCCCCATCTCAAATCTACTGCCTATTTGTGGGCCACCCCGCAGCGTATACCGAACCTATGCACCTGCCTCACTGGTAGCACTCCAGTTATATGCCTACTTACTTAGATCATATCATACTTATCAAGTTATCGCCCGCCCACATTTGAACTGAGGGTTGCGGTAAGGCTAAAGTCAATATCTCATTTATTCGCATCTAGTTAACTCCTTCGTGTAACTTGCTTTTGGCAAGGACGGGGCTTCAGCGTAGCTATCGCGGATCCAGAATGGATACGATGTGCCTGCTTCCTTAGTATTAACTTGTGCGGATAAACATAAGGACAAACACGAAGACGGTGTAAGCGATACAGATTTCTGGACCATGACGATGATCAGCCGCCAGGTTCACTTTCTGACACCTGAAGTCATAGCGATGGAACGGCATAAAGTTGACGAAGGGGAAAGGTGCGATCAGAGGATACGGGCATGTTATCTTATCGAATTTACGATAGCAAAAATGACGTCATGCCAAATCTCTCGTAGTCCGAAATTTGTCGGCCCGGCTCCCTTCCGCCTTGAAGCTCGTCCTTCCCTGGAGCCTCTCCCTCTCCCTTTTCCCTCCCTAACTGGCGCTATTAGCGCCTGTGGCTCCCCTTCGTGCCGACGCGCCTCCTCCGAGCCCCTCTTTCTCCAAACGGGATGTGTATGATCTCACCAACTCCTGTGTTCGCTCGTGGCCCAAGCAGGGCGGCACCTTCGGGCTTCGCCAGGTCTCCTTATGAATTTGGTGTACTTTCGAAACCATCAGCTACTCAATACCACATCTCGGTTAATCCTCCCGGCAGCGCTGGGTTCGATTCCCCGTATCCGAATAAGTTTTAGAATCAAAGGCATCGTGCTCTGTGGAAGGTATCATCGATTCCTGCTTCTTTGCCAATCATGTTGTTCCAAGATACTACCTACTGTCCTTGTCGTTTTCTTTTTCCTTGGACCATACGGTAGATTGACATCACCTCTTCCGCTCGCCCTAGTGAGCGGAGGCTCTGGGTTTGACTCCCATACCCGAAAGAATGAAATGCCTTTCAATCCTTTTAATTCTTTTGACTCTGCGATTCAGATATTCCCCGTGCTGGGCCATCAAAGAATACCGTAGGTAAATGTACCTCATCACATACTCTATCGCTATAATCATGACATCTCTCCTTGAAGAGGAGCACTGCGTCTCTTCGATGTAATCTCCACATCGAGGAGGCCCTGCCCTCTTAGTTCCTCCGTCATATGAAACGTCTCCGCCACCGTCTTCTGTTTGCTCACAAGGAGTATAACGATCGGCGTGTACGCCGCCTGTTCCCCCAGAATCAGTACTGCTTCCGATTGAAAACCAATAGAGAGTATTTCACGTACCACCCCGGTATGAAAGAGCGCGGATACCATCGCTGCGAAGATCGACACCGCGGTGCTCGTGCTGTCCGTGAAGCTAACACCAAGTACCACGGCCTATGGGTAGTGTTGTGAGATGGAATATCATTCGGTGAAGGGATCAGACTTGCCTGAAGCACGGAGAATGTAAGACCAGACTCGGCAAGAACGATCATCACGCGTTGACCCAATGATGTCGAACGTTGGTTGACTCCTAAAACCCCAAGGAATCGTCTGTGGTTCCTGCGCATTCGACGTCAATTAGACATGTTGGGAATCGAATAATGGACAAGGCCATACCAAAGTCTGAAGACGACTAGACATGTCGCTGTGACGTTTGTCGCCAGTGTCAGGATATATTGTAACATATTGAGCAGGTTTGGAAGCCCTTCGGCGTTGCGCAGGTCATTGTTCGACACAGGAAGTACCTCGAAGACAAAGGCCGCAACAGAGATACCTACAAAATTCAATTCATACTGATACTGACCAAATACATACGAGATTGACTAACCTGCCGATCCAACCAACAACGCACAAGGAACGATCATAACCCATCGCTGCATCGGATAAAGCACCCAGGCTCTCCATACAACGAGGCTATCGTTAATCAGTACCTTCGATCCGAATGAGTCAACTGGGACCGCACAGAAACCGCACGAAGATCAAGCTCACCAGAAGCCACCAGGACCAGTCGACGAGCAGGGAAGGAACGAACGCTCCAGCGTTGACAGAATCAAAGAGATCTAAGTCGATAGTCCCAGCCGACGTGATGAGGACCTGGATTGTCATCCGTGCGAATTGCGCGACGATGGCGGCCCAGGGAACAAATATGAGCAGGACGTTCAATATGCTCAGGCCTAGCATGATGCGTTTTGTCATTGAGGCTAAACCATTTTTCCTAATTATGAAGTGAGTGGCATCGTCACAAAACTGGTGGTACACTGACACGAGTAAAATTGCTGAGAGGTAATACAGAGCACACAGTACTCCTGCAGAAGAAGGTCGGTAATGCCACTGGATAGTTTTCCAGGCAAGAACATACCTTGGAAAAGAGAGTAGACCGCAATGTTGGGTAACGTCTGAAAAGTGACGACACCGAACCTTTGTAGGAGGGCGCGTTCCTCCGGGGACATGGTAGACTACGGAGAAAGAAGAATATAGTGCGACATACAACCTGCCTTTCTCTTAAAGTAGGTGCTAGAATTCAATGGGATATCAGCAAGTATTCTGTTTCACAGGGACGTATTCTCTCATACCAATGTCCACAGGTGATGATCACAATTAACAAAGGCTTCGAGAAGATTTTCTGAATATGTCGCTGTCTATTGGGACGATACCAAAAGATATTGAGGCGTATGTGCTGATGGACTTATGATGGTGGAGCACACTCCCTATACGACACCGCGATGGCAACTGGCAGTCGTTTCACGCGACTGATTGATGAGGCACGACGGTGACTGAGGGTATAGAACGCTTTAATCGTACTAGGGGCATGCACCTGAGCTGGATGGCGCGGCTTGATCAAGTGGACCTTTCAAAGTCGGAGCACGAGCTCCAAACGTTCAGTTTGGCTTTCACTGGCAGCGGCATCGGTCAGTCACAAGCTTCGGCCGTGCTGGCATTTCTGCACGCTGATGTTTTGATAGACAACGCCCAAGTCTGTTGTCGAAACATATCACTTGTGAAGAAGTGCAAAAGACACAGTCGTATTACTCCGTAATGTTGGAATGAATATGTCGCAGGAAAAAGTTGGGAGAAAGTTGGGAACCAGTTTGAAAGGGGATGAATCACAAATTTATTACACGCAGTGATGGCAGTGATGCCAAACAAAGCCAGGCCATATCCGGGATCCGGGATTCGGGCCGGATTTCTTTCAACAAATTTTTCGAGCCAACACTTGATCAACACCAAAAGCCCCGCTCAACCGGTTCCGCTGTTTTTCAAATTTCAACTCTCAGGTCGAGGGTGGCACCACGTAACAAACAACCTTATCGACGATCATTCTATTTACTCTGGCCCGATACATTGATCAGCCCGAGCGTTGAGGTTCAATATTCAATCGAGTAATCCTGGTCTGGCGTTACACTCGCAAAACCACTCGACTGGAACTTCGGTTCTTTACGGCAGAGGCAAATCATTTGCTCAAAGAGATTCTTCTTTCATTGAAGCCTGGAGTTTCGACCAAATAAGCATGTCATCCCGCATGTCATCCTAGCTGATCGGACTCCAAATAAGCCGAACCCCAGGTCGCCTGATGAACCTGTATGCTATTTCCTAGTGAGGCGCTCATATAACTAGCTCGAGGGCCGTCATGTTTCCTCACCTATTCCTCACTCCAATATGGCTACCGAACGGGATCCAGCACTCCCTCCTGTAGACGGTTCTCTCACCCTTCCGGAAACCCTCGATTTTCACTGGGAGCACAACCCCGACTTGTCGATCTTCGCCTATAACAAAGATGGTTCCGAAGAAGTTACCGAAATCACCTATCTCGAATTTGGCCGCGCCTGTCATCGAGTCGCCCATCATGTTCGTCCTGGGCGTCATGGTCGAGATCAAGAAATCCTGGCCTTTATTGCACTTGCGGACACTATTGTTTATCAGGCGATTACGGTGGGCATTATCACAGCGGGCCTTGTGGTGAGTCGTGAAGTAGTTTCATCCTCGAAGAGACGTTCATGTCGCGTTCAACAGCCGTTCCCCATTTCTCCCCGTAATACTCCTGCTGCAGTTGCCCATTTGCTGAAGAAAACGGAATGTCACCGTCTTATAACAACACCTGTCACACTACGCACCCTCCTCGACGGCGTCAAGGCAGAACTCGCTACAGACGCGCCTGACTTCCAGCTTTCGATTGAGGAGATCCCGTCACTCGCGGAAGTCTATCCTAAACTCGGGAACGAGACCGCACAGGATCCTTTCGAACGGTACCCTGCACCTTCAACGCGACCTCCCCTGTCAGATGTCGCGATCATCCTTCACTCGTCAGGTAGCACCGGGTTCCCAAAGGCGATTTACCAGACGCATCTCATCATGTCTCACTGGGCCGCTTTCCGTAGGAATCGTTCTACCCTAGTTGAGTCAATGTTGACATTCTCTTACAGCGTGTCTCATTGAATTCCGCGATCACAAGCCGCGAGTACGAATTGCTGGTATGATGCTTCCGTCTTTCCATACCCTCGGCGTCTATACCCAAGTCCTCTATACGTTGGTCGGTGTGAACTCTGTCGGTGTCTATCCTCCACAAGTCACCTCGCGAGAGGCGACACCGATGATGCCGACTCCGGACAACATTCTGGACCACACAAGGCGCACCAAGTCCAATTCCATGATCACGATACCCGCACTACTTCAGATATGGGCGCAGTCGCCGGAGGCTGTGGACCTACTAAAGACCCTGGAGTTCGTCGTACGTTTCTATCCGCGAAAACTGATGGTGCGCGTGGATGACTTACTCGGTTTGCTCAGGGCTACTCCGGAGGCGCCGTAGCACCTAAGCTTGGTGACTTCATGTTCTCGGCGGGTGTCAAGCTCAACCCCGGGTATGGTGGCACCGAGTTTGGGTCGCCGACACATGCCATCCCGCGTCCAGGCGACGAGAACGAATGGGCGTACATGGAGTTTAGCAAGCGGTCGAAGGTTAGATGGGTGCCTCAGGGAGATGGGACGTACGAATGTCAGTTCTTGGTAAGTCAACCATCTGATATGTGATACCGAAGCTCTGCTAATTGACCGCCTAGACTACGGAGACGCACTCACTCCCCATCGAAAACTTGCCTGACGTTAGAGGATACGCAACATCTGATCTCTGGGAGCCACACCCCACGAAAGACTATCTCTGGAAAATGTGCGTGCCCAGCCAACTTTCGAAGTTTCAACTAACAAATATCTTTCAGTGTCGGCCGTATCGACGATGTGGTCATCCATTCATCCGGAGAGAAGACCGTACCGGCACCTATGGAGGATATCGTCATGAGTAGCCCATAGTACGTTCTTCCTTAATATTTTCGACGTCAGGTATTAAAGCCATATCAATAGTGTGATGGGAACTGTCATCTTCGGCCGCGACCACGACCAACCTGGTATTCTTATTGAACCCAAAGCCGAACACACCATCGATATTGCGGATCAGACTCAGGTCGCAGAGTTGCGAAATAAGCTCTGGTGGGTTTTTCGTCACTCTTCTGTCGTTCGTTAGCTGACTGAGGGTGATCAGGTCTGTGATCGAGGAAGCTAACAAGGTCGCGCCGACATTCAGCAGGATTTTCAAGGAGATGATCCTCATCACTTCGCGAGATAAGCCTCTGCCACGAACCGGGAAGGGTACGGTCATGCGGAAGATGGCGCTCAAGGCGTATGATGATGAGATCGAGGGACTGTACGTTCACTGCCTTTCTTTTTGTTTCGTGTCTTAACTTTGTCCAGATACGCCACTGTGGAACAAAGCGCGAAGGGAGAGGATGTCGTGCCTCCTGTATCTTGGGGAATCGATGATGTTCAGACCTGGCTCCTGGAACAGGCTGCGGATATACATTCGGGCAAGACATTCGTGGTTTCTGGTGATCTATTCGATCAGGGCTTCGACAGGTCAGTCCTCATAAGTCGCCAACCTTATATTCTGACTGACTTTACTGATTTCGATTACAGTCTAAGCGCGACCATCCTCCGCCGCCGTATCGTAGGTGCCCTGCGCGGAAGCAAAGACAATGCAACAGTCAGAGCCGCAGAAACCATCACCCAAAACACAGTATACACATACCCCTCCATCGAAGCCCTCATCACCTTCCTCGTGAAGCTCGTTGCCGACCCCGATGGCTTCAAAGGCGCCAACGATGGGAAAGCCCTGATCGAAGCGATGATCGAGAAGTACAGTGCTGGCCTGGAATCTTCAACATCCTCCGCGAAACCGTTTGTCGCGCCCAAACGCAAAGTGGTCCTGCTCACGGGGTCGACGGGAAACCTAGGTTCTCAGATCCTTGCGGACCTGTTGCTTGATCCCTCCGTGGAGCGTGTGTACGCTTTGAATCGCGCATCGGCAGGAGCTTCGATGCTGGACCGACATAATGTGCGGTTTGAGGACAAAGCCCTGAACGTGGACCTCCTACAGTCGGATAGACTGGTGTTCGTGGAGGGGGATACGGCGCTTCCCGGACTCGGGTTACAGGAGGAGCTCTATGATGAGGTCAGCTCATCATCCAATTCTAACCTCAACGAACGATAACTGACAGTTAAACGCAGATTCGGAACTCGGTCTCTGTGATCATCCATAATGCCTGGCGTCTGGACTTTAACCTCTCCCTGTCATCGTTCGAGCCCAACGTACGAGGCACACGCAAGCTCATTGACTTTGCCCGTTCTGGGCCACACCCGGAGTCTGTTCGTTTCTTGTTCACCTCGTCGGTCGCGTCGGCACAGTCATGGGGACAACCTGATGTACCGTTCCCTGAGGAAGTTCTAACCGATGCTGGTGTTGCCGTGGGTGGTGGGTATGGTGAGGGGAAGTATGTGTCGGAAAGGGTGAGATCTCTTCTTCGCCTAAATACTTACGATTGTCTGACTTCCGCCCTTCAGCTACTAGACAAGAGCGGTCTACAGTTCTCTTCCTTCCGCATCGGTCAGATTAGCGGTGGACTCCCCAACGGTGCTTGGGCGACTAGTGACTGGCTGCCTATTCTCGTCAAGTCCAGCTTGGCCTTAGGCGTATTACCCAGCGCTACTGGGGTACGTTTTCTTCGTTCTATTTTTCATCCTCGACTAAATGTGACGGGTGCCGTCGATCCAGTTAGTTTCATGGCTGCCCATGCACGCGGTATCCAAGGCTATCCTAGACGTCGCATTTTTCCCGGACGTGCCACCTGAGGCACTCAATCTGGTCCACCCCCGTCCCATACGGTGGAACGACGTGATCGATGCTTTGAAGAGAACACTGGAGCAGGGAGGAGCGTCTTTGCGCGTCTCACCCTTCCAGGAATGGTTCGCACTCCTTGAAAAGCGGTCTAAAAATTCTAATGATGCGGACATCAAAGCCATGGTAAGTAAACTGATGGTTCGAAATGTTGTTCGACGTGCTCATCATTACCCTTCTCCAGCCTGCTATCAAGCTCCTCGAATTCTTCCGAACGATCTCCAAGGCGGATCAAGCCATCACTGAAGCTGGTAGTCGCGAAGTCGAGAGTGGTGGACTTGCGAAATTCAGCACGGCCAAAGCACAAGTCGTTAGTTCGACGATGAGAGATCTGCACCCGGTTGCGGTCGAGGACGTCGGCCGTTGGGTTAACTATTGGCGCCATGTCAGACTATTTGATTGATACAAACAGCATAAATAATTTGAACCTCCACATTCTTCAACACATGCATACTTCACAGACGTTCACTTTCTTCGAAATACTCCTACTTCAGCAATACAGTTGATCTACAGACAAAATCAAAATTGTAAACTTGTTCCAGTTAATTTTTCCTTCCAGTCCTGGAGTAACTTGCAATGAGTCAACTGGGCACCAGACAGGTGTCAACTGTTTCGGCACCACCCCAGCGCGACGCGTCGCGACATATGCGTGACTGCTGCGACCTGGCCACGTGAGCTGCATAGATTGAAACTTTTCTTTCGAACAGTAGTGCCGACGCTCAATTTACAGATCCAGGATCCTGAAATGTCCGATATCACCTCTGCCTTCAATGCACTACCAAGGCAGCAATTAATCGACGGAAACATTGCCAACGAATGGGTCTTTACTGTTCGACACGTTCCAGTTAGTCCTGAAGCCGATCTCATCATGCTCGTGAACCCCACTTCTCTCGAATCGCACTGTGAAGGACCAATCGACCTCTCGAAACTCTCTGGACAAGAGTATACCGGAGTGGTTGCGCATTGTATTATGAATGCATTTGTCTCGGGGTTGGGAAGCAATGAGACGCGTCGAAAAGTCGCGCCGTGGACGTGGAAGACGACAGACGAAAAATTGGCACGCGAGGTCGGCGAGCTTCTAAAGGCAATGAATATCACAAAAGACATCCAGGTAGTTGGGGTGGTTGAAGAGAAGACGAAGAAAATTGTGGATGCTCAGTGGGAAGATCTTCTGGGAACTATCCAGCGATCTATGGCTTAGAAGGTGTGTCGGTGTAAATTCAATCAGTACTGCAATTATCTTATAGAGGTACTTTATAGCAGATGTACGCCGAGATATCGATTTGTAATTCTTTCACGGCGCAATCCCGATTTGCCTTGCAAGTTTGCGATTGAGTCATTTTCATTGCGTTCATTGGAGCACATAAATTGAGTTCTTCGACAACTAAATCCCGCCGTATGAAGTCTGGCCTGTCGTGAGTTGTTCGTAGACCTCATCTTTTGTATCAAACAAATCTAGGAATATCAGACAATCGATGATGCTTCCAAGGGCCGGCGGATTTTCAACGGGGGCACTCTCGACAAACAGAATAGCGAAGCTTCATTTTTGAGGATGGTATCTCAATCCTGAAAGTTTATTTCCGAGTCACGCAGATCGATGAAGACCATCCTCTCCAAGCTTCAGCTTCAACTTGTAGCGGAACATTCCTTGAGCAAATGAACAGGCTCAAACAAGTCCGTTCGCCCACAAATGACGTACTTGTCGACGATCGTGGTAAGTACTGGTGAGTACTGGTGAGTTAAGTCCTTCATTGATATATATCCGACACCTGAGGCCTGAGGCCCGAGCTCTTGGCAGGGCTCTCTCACCGATCGACATGATCAGACGGCAGCAACATCGAATTCTCGACCACGGGCAGCCCACGGGTTCATGCTCAACATCCCGGAGAACAGCGTATGTATCTTAAGTCTACGCTTTGTCGTCAGGATGCTTTCCTAAAGCAAATCGTGCACTGGGAGGTTGTACGTTTTGTTTAATCGTGAAGCTCAAAGTTCCTACGGCGAACTTTCTTCGATTCGTCGGGCAGTGGTCGTGTCAACGTCGGAATCGAGATGACGTCTGTGGGTCTCATGATGACATCCAGAAGCCAAGCCCTGCCATTGGCGTCGTTGAATACACCATGTACGTCAAACACCTGATATCTCCGCCGTTGGGTCAGACCCAGCCCAAACCCATAAATACCTACAACCCAATCGTCTAAGTTTTCTATACTATTACACGATGCGCTTCTTGAGGTGTGTGATCTTGTTTCACAGTGGTATTTCGGGCCAATCTGACCGAACATTGCGATTGCGATGAAACAGCCTCCTCGCCGCTGCACTTCCCCTTGCATCCGCTGTCATTATCCAGCCCCCATTGAATGCGCATGTCGGCGAGACGGTCACCGTCACCTGGGTGAACCAGCCTGAGAGGGACCCCCCGGCGTGGAATCTGTTCCTCATGAATATCAGCACTTCTTTTGATCTTAAGGCGAACTTTGGTGTCGTTGATCCAGCACCGGAGGCTACTACTATCACGTTTCCTGCAAGATTGTTGCCCAGGTAAGCATTCTTGTTAGAGGACTGCCTGGTGCTGACGAGGAACAGCAATGACTACGTGCTATATGCGACCAATGTCAGGTAAGTATTATGGACCACCCCCGATTTATATAGTACTTATAAGACTCCTCAGCAACTGGGACTTGGTGCATGGATCGAGTGGCCGATTCACTATCCTCCCTCCAGTCTAAGGACGGCACCCGTCATTACTACCACTACCATCACCACTTCTCTTCCTTAGATCAAAGCTATCCTGAGAATATATAGTCATCGATAATGGTTATCTATCCACACGACATACCCTCTCAAGGGATACACCACAATTCGCGGCTTGCAGTTTATAGAATGGCGCCACAGATTTGACGCGTCGCATCTGAAAGTCACGCTGAAATCACGTGAGAAATCTCTTAATTCTCCGACAGTTGGGAGCGTGTTCTTGGCAAGGTTCTTGGTTCTAACTTCTTTATTTCCTTTTTTCCACCACCCCTGAGTCGGTTCGAGGCTCATCGTGAGGCCATCGTCGCCTCAAGGACATAACACTCGTAAAAAATAGAGTTGACATCGTGTGATGGGCGCCTCAGCGTCAACAGCACGGCCTGCACGCGATCTCGAACTTCTGGATCTGTATGAGGTTCTTGAAGTCGAAGAGAATGCTACAGTGGAGGAAATCAAGGTAGGCTATCCTATTTCTCTCTAAAGAAGTGGGGTTTCATGAGATATGGCTGTCCAGAAAGCCTATCATAGGCAGTCTCGAGAGCACCATCCGGATAAAAACATCAACGACCCTGGGGCCACGAAAAGGTTCACGCGCGTCCTGGAGGCCTATGAGGTATGTTCGAACTGAGTTAGCTGCATTGAGGGAGTCTGACAATGACATCCTCGGTCGACAGACTCTAGCCGATCAGCACGTAAGTTGTGAATCTGTAGCCCTCGTATATCCTAACCTCGAGAACAGAAACGCGCGATTTATAACCAGAAACGAGCGGAAGCGCAGTCTAATCCGGCCCAATCACCACATTCGTCTTCGTCGCAGGACATACCAGGCGCATGGGCGTCGAAGTCGAATGCAATACCAGAGCCGGATGGTTGGCTGGGTCTGCTATCTAGGCTTCTTACATGGCTACTGCACGCTCTGCTCTGGGTACCATTTAAGCTCATGTCACCGTCTGTCTCTCCTCGGCAGCGCTTCGAATTTGAGGAGTATGTCGAACAAGTTCGCGCCAATCCCTACGACACGGCAGGCATCTCTTTTGAAGATATACAGGAGTTCGTAAAATCTATCAACGGTGGATCTTTTGAGATGAAGAACGATCACGACAAAGCAGTACGTTGTCATCCACATCATTCCTATGTCTTTGCCCCTCCTTACCACCACCTCCTCAGGGGCTGTTTTGGCGGACTGAGAACTTCTTCCTCTGCATTGCGTTGGACGAACTGCTCCGAGGTTCCGGACCCTTGCCCCGTTTTGGCTGCGCACACAGTATCTGGTCATACAAGGACTGGAGATGGGATCGCGAGGCGGCGCATATCCCCAATGGCCTGCACGAGGTCGAGGACTTCTACGCCCACTGGTCTCGCTTTGAGACCAAGAAAAGTTTTGAGTGGGTGAAGCCTTATGCGGGAGACTACTACAATCACAAGTAAGTTCGATATGCCTTTCGGGATGGTAAACTAGAACTGTTACGTCCACAGACAAATCAACAAGGCCAATAAAATAGCGCAAAACGCAGCCAGGAGGGACTATAATATGGTCATACGGGTGAGAATATATGCCCTGCTTGTTCATCGTGTAGTTCCTCATTTTTTCAAAGGCGATTGTTGAAATTCTCCTTGAGGTCGATCCTCGACATCTAACTCACTTGATCAGGGTCGATGAAAGAGCGCAGCGATCTGCGCAAGACCGACCTGCCACAGGTGGGAACCCCAGTTCAGCCCATCCTAGCCGTAAAGGACGGCGAAAGAAGAAGGGCCGCCGACCGTAGATGGATGTTGACCTATGTCTATTATCAATACTCTCCCCAAGATATGTAAGGCGCTAATCACATGTATATAAAACATATTGTCACGTAATCTAAATAAACAGTCGAAGCTTATGGCTCTAAGTGTGGAAGACGCGTTGCCGACCGGGATGACCTGCAATTCGCGATCCGCAGGCTGTTTGTTCAGCGTTAAATTGCGCTACAGATTGACGCGTCGCATCGCACGATGCTATCACGTGTAAGGTAGGCGGCAAGACCGAGGTTAAAATGGCATTTGCTCGCTTATTTCCGGTCTTGATCCGGATCTTATCTGCTGCTCGGCAGCACATACCCAGGCCTTTCGTCGTCATTTTCACCAGCTCCCAGTGACACAGTGGCCAAGAATACAACTCCAGCATGTTCTACTACCTATTATTGAGTTTATACCTCAATTTCTCAGCCAGGTTAAGGAATTTCTGAGCCATGACAAGCTGCTCTAGCCACATTGTTGTAGAAATCACATTTAAATTTGATTTAAATCTATCATGGCAGGTCCCTAGGAATAAGGTCTGCCATCTCGAAGAAGAATGCATTAGGAACTGAGTGAATTGCACTACTTACATCAATACTCAAATCACCCAGAGTACCCTCAGCAAAAAAAATCAAACATCAATGTGAGACTGTCTCATTTAAATTTCAGGCCAAGGTTGAATTTAACAATAACATTTGTGCTGTGTATCAGTCTTGTATTATGTGGA
>JABCKT010006661.1:0-29306 GCA_018858115.1 Tephrocybe rancida | reverse complement strand
TGTAAGGTGTAAAAATGACCTTCTCTCCTCCTCCCCAGCAATATATTAATTCATATGGTCAATATATTTAATATCTTCCTGAGACCTCCACACCTATAGTTACACCACCCTATTTTACCTTCAGGATGTAGAGGCCAGTGGTACAAAGTTTACTTAGATATTGGATGGGATGGAACTGGTTGTCCTGGCATGACCAGACATCAATTATGCAAACTTTTGTGAGTAAAAACATACTATTATTATTTTCTGAACTAATATCCTGCTCAGAAAAATTGATACACATAGTTAAATAAAGCATGATATGAATTTGAAATTTCAAGGTAGTGGATCATATACTTATACTTGTATTTGATCTTATGCAGACTTGTGTTGTACTCTATCTTTAAAAATCTGATTTAAATTATATAAAAATTATGTGCAAAAGGAGTCAGTGCCAGGAAGCAGGCCCTGTGGGCCTGGACCCTTTTTTGATTCTTTCATATTTTTTCAAATTTTGGTCCAGGTATGACACCATAGCCTCAACTCAATCGACAGCAGGATCGCCCCGGTTCATATAACTCAAAGACAATGATAGAGATAGTTTAGTAAGTTTATAATACGATAGGCAACTACTACAAAATATTGCCAGTGCGCTCTCCTTGTTACCCTTATTAACCACAGAGGTTGATGCTTCCCACTGAAGGATCATGGTCACTGATCCTCCCAGCGAAGGTGGGAGCCCAGTTGTTGACGTGGATGTGCTCGATCTCGACTCCGCGCTTCGCAACTGCGCTGGAGACGAAGATGTGGTCGAGTGCCTCTGAGTTCTGGTCGAAGACATAGGTGTAGCGTTCCACATCAGGGACACCAGCAACCTCATCCGCCTCGATCAGAACATCGGTAAGGGGCTTGAAAACCTGACGTGTCTGGATGTACTCGTTGAAGTCTCCCGCCAAGAGGATGTTCACGGCCTTATCTGCCTCCAGAAGGGTCTTTGCGAAGGCCTTGGGGAGGCTGCCTTAGTACTGGAACATAAACAAGATACGGCGAAGGACTCACGGCAACAAGGCTGATCTGGCTACTGCGTGCTGCGACAGGAGAGTTAACAGGGGGACGCGCGTCTCCCCAGTTCGAGCTACTACCTCCCTTGGATGCAAGATGTACATTGATGGTGAAAAGCTTCTTGCCATTGGCGGTTTGCCACTCTGCGACAAGGGGTTTACGAGAGGCATTCCAAGCACCGTTTGTAGGGTCGATACGGCCAGGGTTGAAGCTACCAATTTGTTTAGGTTCTGATAGCGATATCACGACTGTAATAGGGCCAACTCACTTGAGGGTTGGCTTCTTGTTCTTGGGTATGAGAACCTCTACTTTGTCGAGTGCGGTACCAGCAGGCGCCCCAGGCACAAGAGTTAATTTTTCAGGACGATACCTGATATCTATCAGGAGTGGCATACAGATGTTGAAAAGAGAAAACTTACAGGTACGCTTGCCTGATGTTTCCTCCAGGCTCTCCACCATCTGTACCGTCGGTTGGAGCAATTTCGAGGAAGCTATAAGTTGTACCGCTGATATTCGCGATAGCATTGACAAGGTTAGTCAAAGTGACGTTGCCGCTGACGGTACCGTCGTTTTTTGCCCCGGAATTGTCCTGGATTTCTTGAACAAACATGATATCCGGCGTATTAAGATATGTGGCGATGTGGTTGGCGACGATGGGGAGATGGGGAGACGTCGGCGTCATGTTTTCAATCTAGCGAGGCGCATCTTAGTGTCAAGTTAAGCGACAAGAGGGTGTTTGATGTACATTGTAGTCGCCAAAAGTAAGCGCGCAATCCTTTTTGGGATTGGACTTAATCTTCGTGGGTTGTGCAGAGCCCTCGGCAGCTGCAATAACTGTAGGGGCCGTTGTGGGCAAGACATAGAAGAAACCGAATCTGTTGAAGAGGCTTGTTGAGTGGTGAGAAGAAGTTTAAAGGGGCCACGCACTGATAGTACACAATTCCTGTAATGTCGGTCAAAGTGCTTCCAAGGGCAACTGCAGGTGCCTTGGATCCGTCAAGAGGATCTCCGATGATCACAGCTTCGGGATTGGCATCGGGTTTACCATCAGGACCTGGATAGAGAGATTAGCGCTGCCTGGTGCAGAAACCGTATTCGTTTTACCGATCGTGATGCTCAGCCCGCCACGACTATTCTTGCCCGTCACCTTCCAGTCTCCATAGACCCAAAACTCGCCAAATGAATTAGCAAAACCGATCGAAGTGGGTTTGGGGATGGTGACAAGCTGTCCCTCGAGACTCTCCCAAAAATCGAGGCCGTACAGCTCGGGCTGCAGTGGAGCTTGGACAGACTCGAGAAGTGTGACGTTGTTTGGAACGGAGAGGTAACCATCCGGACCAGAGTCTAGACCAGTGAGTTGCTGGGTCGGGGGCGACCTATCAAGGCCGAGGATGATTGGTGTGATTGTGTTGTTGGATGAAATGACGGTGATGTTGGTCGGTGATCCAATTTCAGTTACAGAGAGGTAATTGAGGTTGGACGTCGAGCGAAATTCGGCAACTTTTCCTCCTAGAGACACCAAGTCTCCGACATTGACCTTGGCCAGTATGGTTGCCGATGAGGTGAAGATGCTCAGTCCATTGGAGACTCGTTTGTCCTCCGATGGTTCACCGACAATCCAGAAACCACTGCCCCCCTGGCGATTCAAACAATCATCAGTACAGGCAAATTCTTGGAGAACAACTTGTGGCCAAACCTTTGCAGTCACTACCCCAGTTACATTCGTAACTGTCTGTCCGTTAAGGGGGCTTTTAAAGCTGTTACCCTGGATCTCAGCGATCGTCGTGGACGATGCTACAGAGATGCAGGTGGAGACAAAACCCAAGAGTTGTAGCCACTTCATTGCGTAGTTAACTGCGACTTGAATGGTCGTGAGGGCAGGAGAGCTATCTGTCTCCTAGCGAAGGCAGGTGTATTTATGTAAAGGGAGGGAGGTACGACGGCATAGGCACCGTAGACGCACTACGTACTGTCCAAAGGGGACCGCATGCAGCTGCCTGCCAGGATCCCATTCTGGGGGGCGCATTTCGGGTCGCTGGTGGGTCGAACGCTGTCGAACGAGGCCGGATGCCACGGGATGCGTGAGGAGGTTAAGCGGGGTGTCGGAGGAGCATGTGTGATAACGAATTCTGCCCTGTTCTGCCCTTCCACATGTGTCGCGCATCATGGGGACCTGTCAGTACCGAGAGGCCCGAGACCATGCTGATGCCCGACACCCAGGAACGTTCATCTGTTCTTTAGACTCGGAGTCGGAGGTGGGCCCGTGTCAATAACGAAGCCACGACGCCAGCCGCGTGACGCACGACATGCGAGCATCCAATGCAAAGAACAACTCGCCTCGCTTGCTTCGAAGTACATTTATATGTGAAGAACTATGGATACAACCAGAACCAGCCGTAGTGAAAAAGGAATTCTAGGGTCTAGAATACACTTGCTAAACGAATCCAAATCTGACGTATCTTATCTTTAGATAGCGGCATGACAATCGTTGTTCTGCAAGTCGCATTGGCCAACCGAGAGACCGCTTGAGCGGCCTGCAGCAGAATTAGCCACGTTCGCACACTTGTTGTGCTGGACATCACAAGACCGTCCAAGGGCGGCCGCGACGTTGAGGAAATCATCGGAGCCTGAGACGACAAATCCGCGCCCGCCGACGCTGACAGCTGGAGCAGCCTCTCCACCAACTAAGTGGTTGAGTTTTAGAATATGTACATAGTAGGTTTCCCAGAATGAAAGGTGGACTCACGAGCGCCAGTGAATTTCTGCAGATTTCCAGAGGTAGGAGCAGCAGTGACGGTGGCGGCGCTAGCAATACACCTGGTAAGGAGGAGTTCTCTGGGTAGGAAGGGGATCTTACGGAGCAGAGACTGAAGCTACACCGCCGCTGGTGGCGGTGGCTGCAGGCGCAACTGTCACTGTAACGGTGGTCGCTACAAGAAACAATTAGTTCCGATACGCCAGAAGAAGTCGAGGTTAGGCAGACTGACGTGCTGGGCAGCTGGTATCAGTAGAATTGGTGTCATTGGTATCATCAGTTCCGGTTCCGGTTCCAGTTCCAGTTCCAGCGACAGCAGCATCGATTTCAGCGGCGGTAGCATCCTCAACAATAAGTTTTTGGGTGAAAATGCACCCAACGGTGTCATTAGCATCATCACAGGTGTTGCCCTTGGCGGTTGCGTCATTCAAGTTTCCGGGGGCGAAAGTACCAGCCTTGAGAGCGTCCTGGGGGTTGCCTCCAACTTTTGCGATTTGTTTTGCGAGCTCAAGCGTGATGGCCTTGTTAACAGCCGCAGCGCCAGTTGACGCAGGATCCTGAACCAAGCAATATGAGATGAGAATAAATTATCTCAAAATTCGAGGTTGACGGACCTGATGTTGCTGGATAGCTGCAATTTCAGGATTTGTGGCAGCGATGCTGGTGCATTTAGCAGTGACCAGGCCAACCTTGCCAGAGTTACGCTCCAGAGCTCTGAATATCAAGGCGTCAACCTGGCCTTGCACGTCTCCAGCAGCCTTAGCATTGGTGAAGGCCTGATCGGCGGTCGCTTGCTGAATGCATGTTGGATCCTGTCAAATAGCCAAGAGAGGTCAGCAATGATTTCGCTAGTACATAGTATGGGAACAAAATCAATACATACAGCAATTTTACCAGCACCACCGGCGGCGGCAGCATTGCCCAAGAGGCCAAAAACGGGGTCGACGATGCCATCAGGGTTATTCAAGGCCAGGCTTTTACGAACAGATGTAAGGAACTGTTCATGAGAGTGTTCTTCCATGTGCATTGTAAATCTAATGAGCTATTGAATAAAAAGGATAGAAGTACCTTGAGGCACCTCCCGACGGAGCCTCACTGGGAGTGCAATAACGGAAGAAACGTATAAAAGAGCCAGCACAGCGGATTTGAAAGACATTTTGAATGGTTTGGGACGGAGGGTTGGTGTATTTGAGTTTGAAAGAAAGTGGGTTTGAATGAATGAAGCAAAGCCCGCGACCTGATGAATTGAGAAGGATGGTGAGGAGACCACGAAGACACTGCACACGAGACTAACTCACTGGGAAACTTGTGAAAAGGAGCTAACAAGAACCTGTCTTGGGAAGGAACGAGCTGAAAGGATGGAATAGACAAGATACAGAACATACGAAGAGGCTTTTATAGCTGAGTGTGCCCCCAACCTGGCATGTGGCTCACAGGGTGCCTTGGCTACTCTTACCCATCGGTCGTTCTTGTGCGCCTTCCGACGACGGATTCTATGGTTACCGTCTTGGCTATTTATTTTCCCTGGTCCCTCGATGAAGTTATGAACATATCCACACTTCAAGTAGGATATTTTTCTTGTTGCACATTGACCTATGACATGAAACCCTGGGCGATGTTTTGTTATTCATATAGCATTCTGTACAGGAGTGTTAGCACTGGGCCTTGGAGCTATATTAACTAGGTCCAACAGACCTCCATTTTTCGTCTGTTCTCGTTGCCTTGGATGCGTGTTCTCTTCTTAAAGCTTCCTGGTGCCTAAAAGTGCCTAAAACAACCCGACCCCGAAAGAAAACTCCGAGGTTGACGCGGACTATAAGTGCCGAACTTTTAAGTGATCAATGCATCATGGTTATCATGGACCCCAATTCCACGCTGGCAGGATGGCCCCGAGGTCGTCACCTCTGGTGACAGAAGGAAAGAGACTCAGAAACGTTGCGAGTAAAGGCTCGACAAGTCAAGAATTGGCCCAGGAAGATAGATGTTCAGCCTCAAACCTGACCTGTGGTATATATCGCAGTGAGATCGATGAAAAGAGAACACTTGGCCACCGGGAAATTGAGCACCAGCGAGGAATTCTTTACGAGGACAGGGTTTTCGGTTCAAGACAAGTGGTGTTCATCGCGAAAAATTCCAACCCTGCCATCCGTCCATTGGAGGCCAGGGCGTGAAGCTATATTAACCAACAACTTGATCGTGAGGATCCTGTCTAACGGACGTAGTGCCAATTGGCTACAAATTCAAGGCCGAGGAGTTATATCTCACCAAACGAGAAAGTTGGCCTGAGCCTTGATTGGTTGATCAAAGAGGGATTGTGCCAACACGTAGTACTGGTCATGGATAAGCTAGATTCGTTCCGTCGGAGGTGGAGGATTCTTCTTAGACAGGGCTTGGATATCTTGTTCTAGTAAATGCCAAAAGATAAGTTAGTCCACAAATAATAGGTGACGCAGTCGACTCACGTATACCCCAAACATGCGTGCGCAGGTCGAGGAACTCTGATGGTAAAAGCGTGTTTTAGAAAGGCAAGGCATAGTGGAACGGAAGAAAGGCACTGACCAACATGTAGGCCATCAAGGAGTTTCTTCGTCTCTGCTCGGACTCTAGAAATGTCTTCCTTAGACGCAGAAGCTTGAGAGAGAGCCTTCAGGTCCTTTTCAACGGCCTCTATTCTCCGGACATGTGCAGATATCTAGATATCCCAGGATAAACACCAAGTAACTCGCAACGAAGAAACCGTGTAGGACCTTCTCAGTACTGAGCTGTAGTGTTTCCACACTAGCCTGGAGAGTGGCAGAAGCTTGTTGATATTCTTCGAGGAGGTGGTATGCAGCAAATGAAGAGGCCACAGAGAAGCCAAACAGAAACCCAACAATTCTGAATCATAGAACAAGTTTCAAAAGGGTGTTAACAGGCAGTAGAACACTTTGAATACCCGCCACGGAACCCCCCAACTGGCTTCTTCTGCACTTGAACTGTCCCGAGGTTTGCGCCAGCCGCTTCGTTTCTCGATATTTGACCTCCAGAGAATAGACGTGAGGCAGAGGCGCGTGGAAGTGCACGCGCAGCAGAAAGGCAGCGTAAAGATGCCATTCTTGGGCTGCTGGAGGTGAAGGAGGGGGAAGAGGCAGATTCCGGAATCAGTTACAAAGTGCACGTGCCCTGGAATTTGCTGCCGTCGCGTCGAGCGGATTTCTTGACTTTCTCTTCGACGTGCCTCGAAACTCTCAATCTGACCTCATGGCTCCTAAACGCAAAGATGCAGAGGAACCAACGGGACGCGAAAAGAAGAAAATGAAAATGAGTGCTGCTCGGACGATTGCAGTACAGCCCGTTAAGGCCGTGTCGTTCTCAGAGAACGCTGTAGCAGGACCGTCCAAGTCAGCTGTCAATAGTGAGTCGTCTCCTCAATCGAATCTCTCTGCAAGTAGACTTATTCTGTAAAGGTTTGATTGGGCTTCCAAGCGCGATCGATGTCGAGAAGTTCTCAGAGGTGAAAACCCAACAACTCAGACGATATATGATCTGAAACTTGAACGCAGGCCCGAGCCTTTGAAATAGATGCTATGCATAATGCAATGAAAAATGCGAGGTGAGTGTTCTGCTATTTATACTGTTCTTGTGGTTTATCTCGTCTTGTTCAGCGCAAGTTCGACGTCTAGAGCTTGGCAAGCCCTCCCCCGGCACCTGCGTCGAAGGGCAGCCAGCCATGACGTTCGCCGTGTACCTCTACGACTCCGTGAAAAGGCCCGCGCTGAGGTAACTACATATCGAAGCTGTGAGATCTCAGCTATATTTGACAACTATCCAACTAGATGGATCCACTTCGTAAGAAGGGGTTGAGCCATTCAATCTCGAAGTTGGGAAAGAGCAAGCGAGCGAGCCGCACTGAACTTTTCGCGAAACGACAAAGTCCGTCGTTTTTCTATCAGTGGTCTCTTTTGTACTGAACCATGACATTGTTTAGGGGACAAGCTGTGGCTCGAAACTCATATCTGGCATGCAAAACGAATGAAAATGGAAAATATGTGGGGTTACAGGCTTGTGCGTTGCTATACTCTGTATTGTGCGAATCTAATTGATAGCGATATAGGCGGTCAAGCCCACTGAAAAGTCATATCGACCGTCCCATAGAGCCTCAGTACACGGATCAATCATCCACGATGCTTCGTATCACTCCCTTATCGAACTCAAAGGAACCGAAGCTGTTTTGAAGCGAATTCTGGACATGTCCTGTGACCCTAATGGCCCTAGTCCTGGATCCAAGAGGTCAGTCCTTCGAGTGTCTTTTCCTCCCCGTACTCAGAAACCCAAATCAGGTACACTACTGGTTCGCGAGCGTCGGAGACGTATATCTACAAACCAGGATCATACCCGTTCGGCCTCATCTCTCCCGCAACGGTAATTTGGAAACCGTTACCTCCAACTGTGGACACTTCCGACGGCGAAGAGCAAGAGGATACAGAACCCCCAGCCGATCAGCCTGAGGCTTCTAAACGTAAACGCAAAGCAAAGGGAAAGGGAAAGGGAAAGGAGAAAGAACAGGAGACACTTCCAGCAGCCGATCCTGAGGCCGTACGAGTTGTATGGCTCATGTCGCACCCATCCGCCTACCAGGACGTCTTGTCCTCGATACAAACATCAGCATCTCTAACCTTGGAATGTTATAAGCGTGAAAACGAAGCCAAAGAGGTCGAGGTTGAAATTGCCGACCTACGTGGTCAAATCAACATTTTCGAAATCATGGGCCCGAAGTCAAATCAGGTTTTGCGAGGCGCCTTGAGTCCAGTCCCGCAAGACAAGAGAGAAGATTTTAAAAAGGTTTCTTTACCCAGCTTATTGGATGTGTCCTTACTGAATTTGCTCTTGCAGTTTTGGACTCGATTCACGAACGTGCAAACTTCTGGTGAGCTAAGTCGTGGCACCATTGTTGGATTCAAGGCGGTAGACCCACGTCTCAAGCAAGTCATGGACTCTCCACTACTGTCGTCTTTGTTTCTGACTGTTTACGCAGATTTCCGCCGAAGAACGCGAAAGCTCAAGCCCCAGAAACCGAGTACATCTCTCCCACAACCGTCTTTCCCTCTGGACAGCTAGCTCAAAGCGACATCTGGGACGAGGCTTTGAGAGCAAAGCTATCAACACCGCGGTATAAGAAGAAAGATCTGGATGATCGTCGATCGAAAGTAGGTGATTCCTGAGAGATACATCAATCATTCTGATCTCTCTTATTCTCAGCTCCTAATTCCTGGAACACCGCTCAAAGCCGAGCGGCAGGATGACCGTATACCAGTCCTTTTAATCCAGCGATCCCTCGAGTCTCCGGGCTCCAAAGCTCAAGGGATCCACGGATGGACTGTGATTATTCCTGCCGGGTGGTCTATGGCCTTCTTCAGCTCCCTGACGTTCACGGGCACCCGTGTTGGAGGGCAACGCGAACGGCAAACACAAGCCTTTGAAGCAGGCGAGTCGTACTTTCCACGCGATCTGCCGACATCGGTTGGCCATGACGAATATGCTTCAGCTCGAGCGAAGGAGGAAAAGGCACGCTGGGACAGAAAGCCGCCGGCGAAACGGCCGAATTACGAGAAACTGGGCACAAGCAGACCATGGAGAGCTGACTGGCATGGAGTTCTTGGTCTTCCTCGACCCATCTTTGAGGAAGACAAGGAGACGGCGACAGAGACGGGAGAAGGAGAGGCTTTCGTGTCAACCCAAAGAGAACCACAGCCAGATGGGGCAATCGAAGATGGTTTGGGAATGTGGTTGTTGAGAGGAAGCGAAGCTCCATTGGTGGTCTCCAATATCGCGAAGATGTTCAACCATGGCGCGGGGCTCTTGCAGGAGGTTAACAGACTACGGGCGAAACGGGGGCACGAACCGTTGGCTCCAACCATAAAGGCCGACGATCTCATGAAGCGGGCTTTAGTGTCTGTCAGGATCAAGATATGCAAGAGGGGCGCACCAGAAGATTTGGCTATCATATACAAGATATCTGATGATGAAGCGAAGAGATGGGAGAGAATACTGCGCAACACTCGGGGAGCTCATGAAGAGGAAACCGAGGAGGAGGTACAGGTAAAACATATGTTCAACCTTTTGTGAGGCGAGGCCTAGCTCATGAACGTTGTGCGCAGTTGTCGGAGATTGTTCCTCCTGAATCCTCCATCATCGGCTATGTCACGACCGGACACTTTTCTTTATCCCAAGGTCAGGGTTTCGGTATCGGCGCCGTCCCTCTTGCGAAGTTCCTGGAGGTCCAAGATCAGAGTGAAAAGCAAGTGATCAAAGCGAACAAACTCAAAGGAAATATCTGATGATCCTTTTTTTAGGCGTCGTACAAACAGTACTTCACCGAACTTCCCTTTATTGGTGAAGATTCGAAATAGAAGCGGGCAGCAGTGTCGTGCTACTCACCTAGAGCTTATGGCATCGTAGTATTAGCTTGTTTCATTAACGATGGTAGCAGGTTTGAAATAATGCGATATTATGTATACATACATACACATACGTGCGCGAAGGTCCAATGATATGTATAATGCAAACCAGAGACTTCTGAAAACAGGGCCAAGAACAATTATCACTAGCCAATCTTCCATTTGTCAACGGCTTGTTGCACCAGTCTCCCCATTTCCACCCGTGCCTGTTTCTTCGCACTGTCTGTTATACCCTCGAGGGCATCCAACGCTCCTGGCGATGTCTGAAGCGGATCGAATTCGAGAAGGTGACCGTCTTTTGTAGGAATGGCCACCAAAGCCGAAAATGACTGCATATGGGTCTGCAGTGGACGAGGAGTCGCCAATGAACTGGGCTGTGAGAATGGATGCGCCACATGAGAGGGGTACATAGGTTGCGCGTGCGGCGTCGGTTGTGAGAGGGATTGCGTTGAGTTTTCTCGTGAGTGCGTAGACGAGGAGGGTTGCGAGGGCGCAGTGTACATGCTAGCCTGCGAATTGGTACGTGAATGGAGGCCTTCGTCGCTTTTCAGACGCGCAGGGAAAGCAACAGAAGGATCGCGCCGAATCATGATACTACTCTTGACCCGCTTCAGGACGTTCGTTTCGGCGTGCGTGGGATCAGGATCGGCAGTGTCCTCAACTTCGGTGTCGCTCTCGGCCATCTCCATGCCCTTTAGCCAGCCCATGCCGAATTCGTACGGATTGGCGAGGGGAGAGCCGTTGACACTCAGCATGCTTTCATCTTTCCGGGGTAACCGCAGCGTAGTCGGAGGTGGTAGTCCACCGCTAGGGTATCTTGGGGTCGTAGGAGGGAGCTCGGGATTGAAATTTGAAATGGACGGTACGCGCGATTTGCTTGTTGTGCCAGTGGCTTTAGTCGGGGAAGTAGGTCGAAATGGTGGGGGACGCGATGGGTGAGCTGAAGTACCCAGATGGCTGCCAAACGGAGCGCGAGGCTTGTGAGGAGTGGGGGAAGGCGCAGTGCGTCCTAGTGTACGGATCTAATGTGGAGAATTCAACCTGTCGGAACCACTGGAGGGCATG
The DNA here is from genome assembly GCA_018858115.1 of Tephrocybe rancida. Classification (NCBI taxonomy): domain Eukaryota; kingdom Fungi; phylum Basidiomycota; class Agaricomycetes; order Agaricales; family Lyophyllaceae; genus Tephrocybe; species Tephrocybe rancida. The sequence goes on along the minus strand of JABCKT010006661.1, from coordinate 18,008 downwards.
ACCTGGGTACGCACTGTTCCTGGAGTTTTGTTCCCAGCTGCCTTGAGACGCGCGCGTTGGGCAGTACCTGGCCCAGTAGATGAGCCTGGTTTTTTAGGAGTAGCTCCAGCACCGAGACGTGCTGTAACATGACAATAAGATGTGAGTGAAAAAATCAAGACGGTGCTCTGACCATTCTTAGGAGCTTTGTGTTCAAGGTCTTTCCCTTCAGCTGCTCCTTCTTGACTTGCAACCCATTTGCGTTTCCTTGCATCCTTATCAAGTTCTCCTAACGATCCTTCACCGCCAGCTGTCGCGAACTTGTCCTTCTGAAAACCTCGAAGCGCTGCTTGCACGTTGCCATTGTACTTTTCGCCAAACTCTCGCATTGTCATACCCCGAACTTGTTTGGGTATTCGAGATACCTGACCTTCCTGGTGCATATTGAAGTTTTCGAGCCGATCTGCAAGCCATGATTCGAATTGTCGTATTCGATGAGTGACTAGCAGAATGGTGAAAAAGAGTTTTAACAAGATAAAACCAAGGCGGACCTTCTAGTTCTAGGTTAGCAATGAGATGCTGCTTCTCTTCTTGCGTATATCTCCTGTTCGGCCTGGGGAGGTCCATGGCGGCCAAGTACGTCAGTGTAAATGGTTGTGTTGAAGGCACAACGCGTTAAAAGCGGAGTCACGTGCGACGCGTTACATTTCGAAAAAACAAGTCGTTCCACAAGCAGGACCCCCCCTTACGCCTGCCCTCTCAACCCGGATTACATTCTGTCTAGGCCTTTTCGTTCCCTAAAAGAGTATAACCGGATTTCCTATGGCGGTCAAGGAAGTCTATCTCGTCGTTGGAGGAAGCGGATTCGTTGGCAGGCATATTGTGCAACAACTCTTGGATCGGGGCGACACTGTAGTGGCTTTGGATATTGTCCAAAGATACCACGACGTTCCATTCTACTCAGCAGATATTACCGACCAAGAACAGGTCGCTGATGCTCTCAGAAAAGTTTGTCACAACCCCTAGGTTTCCCCACTTACTGACGACATTTCCGTAGAGCGGTACTACGTGTATAATACACACTGCTTCACCACCAGCCACAATCAACAACCCTGCCCTGTTCTTCAAGGTTAACGTTGATGGAACAAAAGCCATCATTGCTGCTGCTGTTGCAACAGGCGTCCGCAAACTCGTCTACACGAGCTCTGCTGGTGTCGTATTCGATGGCGGCGACCTTATTGATGTCGATGAGCGTTTGGAGCCACCAGTGGTGCCTCTGGACGCCTACAATGATTCCAAAGCCAAAGCCGAGGCTATTGTCCTGGCTGCGAATGGCAAGGATGGGCTCTTGACTGTGGCAATACGACCAGCTGGCATTTTCGGGTACGAATATTCATACATACCATTCTTGCATTGTTCACACTATATTTTAGACCTGGGGACCGTCAAGTCATGTCAGGCCTCTATGCGGTGTATGAAAACAACCAGACCCACTTCCAAATTGGCGACAACACCAACCTGTTTGATTGGACTTACGTCGGAAACGTCGCTCGCGCCCACATACTAGCCGCGGATAAGCTGGAGACACCCCCGCCTTCGTCGCCCTTGAGTGCATTGGAAAAGGTTCCTTCCACCGTAGAAGAGGTTGGCACCATCTCTGCCGCAGAAGAGAAGCTCATTAACTACGCCCTTCCCCCCATTACCCTCACCACTGGCAAAAACCGTGTCCCCACATGTAAAGCACGTCCCCTTGGCCCTTATGTCACCCCTCCTCCCAATGCCGAAAAGCTCCAAGCCGCATTCAATGATCCCGACGTGATCTCTGACCGCCCCGTCATCCGCACCCGCTATGACCAACTCGTAGACCTTTCGCTAACCAAAGCAAAACTGCACCATCCCGAGACCAACCCTCTGCAGGTCGCTGGTCAGGCGTTCTTTGTCACCAACGGCGAACCTTGCTACTTCTGGGACTTTCCCAGAACTGTCTGGCAGCAGCTCGACGCGGTGTTCCCAGGTAAGAGACAGCCTCGCAAGTACCTCAAACTCTCAAAACCCGTCGGTTTGATGGCTGCAACTGGCGCAGAATGGGCGGCATGGTTAATGGGCAAGGAACCTACCTTCACAAGGTTCAAAGTCTCTTATAGCTGCGTAAACCGATGGTACAACATCGAGAAGGCGCGCCGTGTTTTGGGCTATGAGCCCATAGTTGGCATAGAGGAGGGCGTCAAGCTTATGGTTGAGGTGAGATCTTTATGACGTTTTTCGTACTTTGGCTAACCTTTCGTGTTGTAGTGGTGGGCCAAGGAACACGCCGCCGGGAGCCATAAGACTGCTCACTAATTAATATCTACTTACCTATCTTGGCCTTACATATATATCGCTAACAAAGAGTTTATTCTCTACTACGTATCGTACAACCCAAATACAACCTATGTCTCGACTTGAATGTCAACATACAACACCAATCTACTGGATCAAAAAAATTCATCCATGCTGTAAATAATGTCTTGGACAGATTCATCTCTCTTCCCACCCCAGACGACACCTTACATCTTATCTTTCCAGTTCTCGTCATGGTACCCTCACTTCTCTGGTCTTAGTATCAAATCCACTATAATCCGCCCTCTATCGCAAGAATTCTATGAATATCTCGACTCCGATGGTGTATTCGTCCCTGAAGGATCGGAAGACAAGTCAGTCTTGCTTTGGTTCAGCACACTCATGCTTAATAAGTGATTCCCAGCACTGCGGAAAGCAGCCTGTGTGATGATGAGGACGAGGAGGACGAGGAGGAGGAACGCCCATCTTTTGCATTCCCCGAGCTGGACGCGCAGATTCGAGACTGTGTCGCGGCATACGAAGGTGTCTTTCCAAAGCTCAACTTCTCATCTCCCAAAGTGAGCTCCTACGCGTCCACCCGGAATTATACATAACCTCAATGTCTATTTCAAGGATGCGTCGTGGATTCTCCCTGCATCATCGCCTTTGAAGTGCACATCGCCATCAGACGTATACCTGTTGCTCAAGTCGTCCGATTTTATCACCCACGATCTGAGCGCAGAGAACGTCTTTGAAGGTTGTGATGGCCCACCGTCCTCCTATGAACTTGAGCTGGTCTTGCGCAAATGGTACGCTGTGGATCGCAGTCGAGAGTTGCGGTGTTTCGTGCGGAATAATGTTCTCGTGGGTGAGTATACAGTCCTTATTCTTACTTTGGATTATATCCTCTAACAAATGGTCTACAGCGATCTCACAACGAGATAACAACTACTACGAATTTCTGAACGAGCGTGCCACCACAAAGTCTATTGCCCGTGTTGTTCTAGAATATTGGGAGAGATACATACGAGATTCGAAATACTGGGAGGCAACTCCTGATTGTGCGTTGTCGTTCTATCTAATTTTCCAAATGCTCAGTCTATGACCTAGACACATTCGACTTTTTCCTAACCCGAGATTTATCACGCGGGCATATCATTGACTTCAATCCATACGCACCGCGGACCGACCCTCTCCTGTTTACATACGAAGAGCTCGCAACTCTCGTCGAGGCTTCAGAACGCGCGACTTCTTCCATACCCACAACAAAAGCCAACGCTGCACCACTACCTGAATTCCGTGTCATCGATTCACGAGCGCATCCCGCAGCGACGTCTAACGCTCCGGCGCACCAGCATAATATGGTCCCGATAGAGGCGCTGAGCCTAAGCAGTGGCCGGGATATCGAGGAGTTTGCAGAACTTTGGAAGGATGAGATTCGACAAACCATGACTGAATAAACGCAACGTTGGGTGAATGTGTATCCAGACTCTAGCATCTATAACACGCTGCTGTCGCTATGACATTTTTTCCAAGGCAGTTCTTTCGTTTTGCGTCAACTGTTTGGACTTCGTTCAGTGATGATTGACTCGGAATCAATAGAACCTCTGTGGCGCATTCGGGGCCTGACTCGCGACCATTCTATTTCCCGAGGTAGTTGGCTACAGATTTTGCTTTCGACCGTCGGACTGCATGTCCGCATTTGGAAAACCTTCTGGAAGCCAGCAGCACAACATATCCAAAGGTCAGCCACCTGTTCGAAAGCTATAAAGGCAGGCCCAAGGACGCGTCATTCTGCACTCATTTCTTCTTCCTTTCCCCCACCATCTCGTTCTGTGTTGACCCTCCCTTTTCCCCTCTGGCGTTCAGCTCTCACACACTCTCAACGACTTCGAGGCTATCAAGAGCTGAAGAACCCCAAGTCGTTCAAAGGCGAGTGCAGTTCCAGTTCACGGGCGTTCAAGTACACATCCCAGAACCTGCCGAGGGTGGCTGGTGACATCCAAGGCGGGGGAGAATGGCCTCTTGCGAGGACTGACGGGCGGCAGGAGTTGACACCCACCGCAGCGCACCCAGGAATAAGTGTTGAGCAACGTTACCTGGATTGCCATAACCGGGAGAAGCGTGTCTCCGCCATAACCAGCCGTCCACTCTCTGTGATGACCCTCCTGCTGGGAATCCCCGGGATGCGAGAGCAGGTTTGGATGTGATTTGTAGTGGAGCCGCGGCGGTATACGCATGTGTATTGAACGTTCCGTGGACTGGTGTCTGCACCACGCGTTGATTCGAGGCGAGGCCACGACCCATACTTATGGATATCCATGACGCCCCCGCGTATCGTTGATCTTGTTTGCCTCATCTGATTTCTCTGCTTGGCAGGTCTCGACAAGTCTGCAAGGGCGGGTACCGGAATTGTTGGAACAAGGGCAAGTTTGAAAGTTTCCGCACAAGGCGAGTCTACATATTCTCATCCATGAGCTCTTTCGCTGACCATTCTTTTTTTTTATACAGCCCCCGCTCCTGGCATTCTTGCCGTGACGAGAACCGACAGCGAGTTCAGACGCTCGATGGATACAATATGAGCAGTTAATCTAGCACTCGCCATGGCCACAAGTTCTCTAATGTTCTACCTCGTAGAATCCGGGTATGGGCGTTATGGCAAAGAGAGAATGGGAAGCAGGGATGAAAAGTTTTGGTTCAAAATCATATACTGTATCGTTTGCCCACGTCGTTGTCTTCTCTACGGCTCCGGCATACATGTCATAATGCATTCTATAAGTGCGAGCCGCTGAGGGACAGATTTGACGCGTTTGTGTGGGGTGGATAATGAAAACTTCATATAAAATATTTCAGGTGCGGCGGTCGGGACTTCTGGGTTGACTTTAAAGGTCACAAATTGTGAGGAGGCCAAAGAGGGGCCAAAGTTATGCGGCGCTCATCAGAATGACATGCGTGCTGCATGTTATGGTACAGTTTAAACAATCAAGTTGGAAGTTGAAGTGCATACCAAGTGTATACGCGATTCTCCTTGTCCCCCATATCATTTGTATTCACTCTTTTCTTTCTTTCTACGCAGTGTACAATACCGTTCGATGACGCGTTTTGCCTACGTGCTAAGTTCGTAGATGCGAGGCTCAGCGACCTGGCTAAGGACCTACACACTCTTCCTGCCCATTTTTGAGGTCTAGAGCGTGGCGCGTTGGACATTCTACCGTGTCAGATGCGAAAACCCCGTAATTTACAATAGGACAGAGGCTGTGCCCTATCCAGGTTCCTAAGTCTCCTCTAATTTGAATTCCAAACCATCATTCAAAAATTATTCAAGCCTTCAACATCAATATATTACATAGTCAGGTGGGCGCCGTGTAGACGGTGGGTTATTGAGGTATGTAGTTCAACATATGCTATTGTGAATATTCCACAAGCTTGAGCCGCACGCACAGTGATACTCGACCAACTTTGCATCTGGTTGTGCCCAAGAGAGTTGTCGTTGTCAGCCTTCAGGAGGCCAGCTGCTCGTTTAATTCGAACGATATCCTTTGATGGCACATATGAAATTCATCAACTGAGGATTAGTAGCCTACGTATATCAGTGAAGCGTTTGGATATTTTATCCAAAGTAGGTAGGCAGGCTTCTCGATGCGAAAATCAGGCTCAGTAGGATGGGGCCCGGTTGACAGAACCAATCTGAACGTGATATTCATGCCAAATTGAGATTGGGTTGTCAACAGTTCATAGGCCTTCTCCAAGAGCTTAAGAAGACATGAATGGCTTGAGGTACAAAGGCAACGTCGACGTCGCCGCTGACAAGTTCTTCAATCGATATCATGCATATGATCAAAATCAGAATCAAACACCAATTCCTTCATTGAACGTTCGAAGTTCAACCGTTTCACGAAGGGCTGGAGCAGGCATAGAGTTACAAAGTAGAGCAGTTACAGAACAACAATCATCCTCAGCCTTCACGTAGTATGCCAGACGAACACGTATAAGAAGTCGGTTCGCAAATATGCTGGAAAAGGCAAAGGCAAAGGGTAGGCCAATCTCGTTCAAAGTGATCTGCATGTAGATTCATAAGGCGCATGCGGTCATTGATTGAGAGGCTACTCACTCTGTTGACTGCCCAGATAATCAGATTTGCAGAATATACGCAGAATATTCTATATGGACATTTAGTGAGGTTTGGCGAGCACGAATGTCATGGAGCGCCGACGAACATGAAGAAGTACACCGCAGAATCTTCTGTGAGCTCCTGCATGAGCGTGAATCCGCTCACTGACTGGCGAAACGCCCATGCTTTGCGGAGTGCAAGGACGAGAAGGATGCCTTCGATGATGATGGTATCCATGAAGAAATAGACAGTCCATCTTTGTGATGTGTGTGGTTCTGCAATGGCGCAGATGTATATGTCGCGAAAGGGCTCATTAGTGGCTGGATCGACTGTCAAATTATAGAGCAGGGCATGGCGAGTATACGTGCTTACCGGTGCGATTTGGGTCACGAAGGCCTAGCCACCCATTCACGGCCAGAATGATGACTTCGGCACTTGCTAGGCCAACCTTTGTGGCAGAGGTCACAATGAATGAAATCAGCACATTGATTAGCGTCGCCTTACAAAAAAGAGAAGCATCTTGCGAGTGCTTCCATACATTGCATAAAGGCGAAGTTCCAGAATTACTGTCCATAATACATGAATATTCGCTCCAGAGTCTTCTGGAGACTACTTACTGTGCGTGAGCATGAGTCCTATGAAAGCTCCTGCAGTGTGCCAATGAAAAAACCTCGTGCCTAAAGACATTTTGAACGGATTCTCTTGGTAGTAGTTAGGTGATACGTACATCTAATATGGCATAATCATGTCGCGCCAAGGGAACAAAGCGGTGAGATCCAGTAGAAGAAGAAGAATTTATCATACAGCTGCATTGTCTGGTGAGCAATGTCGTCTTGTGCGAGGACATGAGGATATCTAACCTCGTCCGACGGTTTCAATTGAAGCATAACTTCCGACGTGGATATTATTTATAAATTATTGTGACCAGCGATTGAATAGAAAGTGCAGCGTACCGGTTGTGACTGAACTTTTGGCTCGATGAGGTTGGTCCATCGGCCAAGTGCATAGAAGGCTCACATCATGAGTACAATACTAAAATAGCGGCTCTGGTTGGTGATAATTCAGACGGATGTGCTGGTAAATATAGGCCTGAGGCTCACCCCTAGGAACAGAAACTTTGCTAACGTCCATCTCTGTTTCTGTAGAGATCAGCAGTCGGCAAATCTGCGAGCACATTGAATAAATTATCTTCCTCTCACCCAAAACAGTTCAACCTGCCCAGAACATTGATGTCATGATCAAGGCAAGTACTGAACAATATTTAATGACGTACCTCATTTCCGAACTGAAGGACTTCATGCAAGGTCACTTCTCAACTTCTAGCAAGGTGTTGTTACCAGGCACTTACGATGCTCGTACACCACCAGAACCGCACCTGCGACTAGGGCAGAAGTCACTATTAACGCCAGTTGTGTACACAAGAAATGAATTCACCATAGGCATCGCGGACCCATCCAGACTGCACTATACCGGCAATGTTGGGCATTATAACTGTTAACACAGATCTTGGCCTCGACTCACGTTTATAACCAGAACTATATAGACCCGAGTACAGGGGAGGGAACTGTAGCGATACCGAAGTCGACAGGGCACTGTATGGAAGGTTGGATTCGAGTGCACCCACGCAATAAGTATTGTATTCTACTTACCCGTGGCCTCAGTGGTGGGATACAAAGGATGACATGTCCGCTCCGAGCTTATCGACCAAACTCTTGATATTTTCAGCACCAGCCTGAGCCTGCGTATGCGATAACAATCAAAGAGGCTGAAGAGAATGAAAATCTACCTGGATCTCGGGGGTGCATCAAGTTGTGGTATAAGTTGGCGCCCATGCCCAACAGTGGGTGATTAGCCTCCGAGCTCGACAACTTAGTAGTTGCCAGGGATTGTGTGGCGGGTAGGGGGGTCTGGCGTGGCGGCTGGCCTATGGTTCCCACTCTTGTCAAATTGGTGGCGCAAGCGCGCTTACGACGGATTGTATGGGTTGTCTGAGATGTGACCCACTTGAAAGGCATTTATAACGCAACGAACGCAATTTTCAGATCGGACGCCGACGACGTCCTATTAATAGGCGTGGAGAACGGGGCGACTCCGTTGAAGATGGAAAGTAGATAACTCTGGTCAGGCTGAGCGCCGCTGCTTCATAGATTTGACCACTGACATGGCACCACGTATTATGGGGTAACGTGATGTGCAATTAGGACCCAATGTGAAAATTGTGAATAGCAAGAGATCCACTCCCTCTATCCTCTGGCCACCATTTCAGGCAAAATTCGACGTATTTCCGGACAGCGCTGCGGAGTCGAATCAAGTGAATAGCTTGTCGTTGTCGTTGGGAGATAGGAAAAAGAAAGGCATGAAATCAATCCGCCGGCAACTCCCTTGCTCGGAGGAACTATTGCACTCATCCGCCACAGGGTATGCTGTTACTGCATCAATGTATGTATATAGGAGACACTCCAGTTAATTTTTGAGAGGTTTGGTTGACGGGAATACCTTCAAAATGCTGGATTTCATGTCAGATAGTGACATCATTTGCATATAGAAATTCTGATGGTTTTTGGCCTCGGTTGATTTCCAGAGCACAAATTTCTCCTGGTTTTTTTCAGGGCACTCATAAGGCATCTAACAAAACATACTCAACGGCCGAGGGATCTCAGACGAAGGGAAAATATTGTAGAAACCAAAAGGTCATTTATTTACACATCAGGGTTACCCATAGTACTTACCTTAGTCTGTCAGATACATCCTCTTAGCCTAGTTCTGACCATTCCTACATACCCAATACAGTTGCCATCCATTGCTCATCACTCTTTAAATCGTTCGTTCATTACTACGTGTCATTCATTATCATCTCTACATACGAGATCTCGTCGACAACAAAAAATCGATGCTACCATAGGCGGATATGTCCAGCACATGGGGTCAAGACGTCTAGGGTATGTGTGTTATATGTATAAGTCTACGAAAGAGGATCTCTATTTTTCGTGATCAACGATCTCAATACCAGAGTCACTGGCAGAGTCAGCGAACACAGGCTTCATCTTGGCGAGGCCATGGGCGTTCTTGAAGAACACAACATCACCCTCATCCTCGACGAACTAGAGTAATCTCGTCAGGTTGAGCAGCATATGGGAAGTGAAACAAAACGAACCTTGCACTCCTTGAACACACGGTAAACCTCAGCCCAGCCGCCAGCGCCACCTTCGAGACGCAGGCCCTTTTTGGCGAGCTTCTTCTTGAGGGCATTCGATGCCTCCCAAGCGTTGTAGTGAGGAATTTTGCTGGAGATGTGATGGAGGACATGGGTCTCGGAGATACCGTTAGTGGCATGGGCACCGAGCCAGGCCATGAGGCTGCCACAGTCGCCGAGGAGGTTACGATCGAGAGTGGCCAGGGCACCACGGGGGAAGGTGAATTCGGGGGCACGGTAGTGAGGGAGGAGGGGGTCGGTGTGTTGGAGGAAGGTGATGAGCACCAACCAGTGGTTGACCCTTTATGTGATTGTAAGTTACAGAATAGAACAGGCACCGAGAGTGGAGTGAACTTACCAGAGGTAGGGGACGAGGTAAAGGCGGAACACGTTGGCAAGACCAAAGTTGTAGATACTATAACCAACCGCAGCGGCCCAGAGGATGATACCAAGGTCAGAAATAAGGACCTGAGTGTAGTGGTGGGGGGCGAAGATGACCGAGCTCGGAGAGAAGTCTGCAAAACGACATGTTAGCTCGAAAAGTTTAAGTAGTCCAGATATCACGTACGGCTAGTGCCCTTGGGGTACCTCCTCTGACCGGACGCGTTTATGATGATGTACGCAGGCCATCCACCAAGCAAGTAAGAGGCTGAGCCCAAGACGGCACCGATGGGAGAGTCGCCAAGAGCCTCCCAAAGCTCCTTCTTGATTTCAGCCGAGACGCGAGAGCCCAGGACATCCTCGCGAGTGGGGTCTAGAGGAGGGAGGCCGAGGTCAGAGCGAGTGGATGGGACGAAGACCTGGTCCTGCGTCATGTGGCCAGTCGAGGCATGGTGCTTCGCGTGACTAATCCTCCAGGAGTGATAAGGTACGCCAAGTCTTCGAAACACATGTTAGAGAGGCGCCCCAAAACATTTTGATCAGACCACAACTAGAGACATACCCGGAGTGCAGAATCCAGCCAACCGTGTTGTTGATGGTCTTCGACTCGGAAAAGGCTTGGTGACCGCACTCATGCGCAACGACCCAGAGACCAGTCGCGAAGAGGCCGGCGAAGAAACCGTATAGCGACCACAAAGCGAAACGCGCGAAAGGGTAGAGGGCGGGGTGAGGAAGCTCGATGACGGACGGGTCAACGAAGGTGTCCGCGAAGGTGGCAGTTTTGTAAATGGCGGCGATGACAATCATGTCCCAGACGCTGGTGTTCTGCGTCAATGACATGTTGCACAACCGAAGACGAAACCACATACGCATAGGCACCTGACCGAATGGCCGACCGCTTGAAGCAGTGAGCGCTGGTGAAAAATATTGGAAAAAGGGGGTTGAAAAGAGAAAAGAAGAGAACGAACGGGATTGCATCGAGCAATTCTTTGATAGATAAGTCGGGGACAACGAAGGTGCCCTGCTCGACGACGGTGACGGAGGAGTCCTTGGGCGACATGATGACCTTAGGAAAAGACGTGAAAACTGAAAGAAACCTGTCGTGACTTTATAAAACGCACGGCTGTCCATTAGCCCGAACAACACCTCGCTTGTCTTGGGGGCGGCAATTCCCGGCTTTATTTTCTGCCTTTTCGCTGGGGCAAACTCTGGTCCGTCAACATTCTTCATGTCGCCTCAAAGTCGCCTTATCGTTCTGCAGCCAAGCTCCCCGAATAACACCGCATTTGCAACAAGTTGTCTGTCATCTATTACGCGAGGTGTCCAGCGTCGTTTAGTCCATTCACCCCACCACTGATAATACAAGAAAGATAGCAGCTAAAACTACAAGTTACGTGGGGTAGATCGAAGTAGTAAATGTCCCCAACTACATTGTACATTATCTCATTGCAAGGCCACAAGCCTCTTCGACAGTCCGTCCAAGAATGCAAACCCATCCTAGTGATCATCAGCAGCAGTTCAACGCGGTGTAGCATGCGCAATACCTTAGTTATAGTCCGACCAGTGCTCTTGTTTGTGACCTTGGTGAACTCAGCCACCATCGTTGCCATGTCTTTGTTGCTTCTCGCCGTCCCTACCTGCACCTTTAGACGCGCTACGACTCCGAGTTTGACTTGAACCGGCTCCCGCTCCTCCCGGTATACATCTGACCGTTGTCGCGATGTCCTGCATGATGGCTTCTCAGTTACCAAATCGCGTCATACGGCTGCTGCGAACGTACCTTTCCGGGGCTACAAACACGGACGGATCTGCAAGTTGCTTGTACAACGCATCAAGGAACGTGGAAGCCTCTTTCGTCAATTGCCTCGAGCTGTTGCACTTCAGCGCCTGAATGAACTGGCGGATAAGTGCGCCAAGCGCCACGTTATCCGTAGCACTGGATGCTTTAGCAGTCAACTTCATCAGTCGAGTCGCCTTGGATTCGCCTTCCTCTGAACTATCGCTGATCACAATAACCTCCGTTGTTGTCGAGTTGTCATCGCGAGCGCGTCGAACGGCGTCTTCCACGTTTGTGCGGTCCCCGAGGATTGGTCTCTCGCCAGGACGATTGAAATTCAGACGCGTAAGGTCACTGAGAATCTCCTCCATCGCATCTGCTTCGACAGTAGGACCACGGATGTATCGTGCTGTATAAGGCGGCGGTTGCTCAGGCCGCTGTGCGTATGAACTGTAAGTAAATTTCGAAACCTCGCCATGCTGAAGAAGGCGCCTTACGATGGGAGGTTTGGGCGGTGGCCATATGAACTCGTCGCTGCCTCCATACCCTGATTCCATCTTGAGGTCGCGAAATTCCTCGATCCACCGTCCATAGTCGGGTTGATCATAGAACTTCAATGACCGGCAATATCTCAAAAACTCCTCAAACTCTTCTGGTAGGTTGCGGCAAATGTCCTCGGGGCGCGCTCTCCGTTTTTGCCCCTTCAGTATGTCATGGTCTGCATCGGTCTTCGGGACACCATTCCGCGTCCATGACAGGCCACGTGGGGTGAGCATGTGGATGAACATGAGTGCAGCAGCTTCCATATCATCTCGCCGTGAAGGCACTTGTATATCGGGGTCGGACCAGGCACACAATGTTGGAGGCACTGTTTAGAGACATACCTTTTCCACGACAATGGACACCCACTGAGCTACATTCCAACGAATACGTTAGTTCTGCGACAGATATATGCAAGTCGAACCGACCTGAACCAGTAATTTCCGATAAAGTCACGCTTGGCTTTAGAGTCTGGGATGTGCCGGCGCGTATGAGGGTCGATGTAGCGTTTCGAGAACCCAAAATCGATCATGTACAACGTGTGCTCATCTGGATGGCGCCCAACGACCGTGTTGCCGAGTTGAATGTCTCGGTGCAAGACCCCGCGCGCATGCATCGTCTCTAACCGCGCGATCTAAAGTTCAACCATGCATAACAGTGGATGCCTCAGCGCATCAGACACACCGGCGATTCGAGGCCAAAACGCACCATCTGCATTGCAATTGTACAAACAGTCCCGAGATCGAACGGTTTATTCGGGCCGCCTACGCTCTTGTTGAGACTGTCGAGGCTGGATCCGAGAAGATCAATCGCGAGGTAGTGCCATCCATCTTGCTTGCCGGACGCCCAGAGGGAGGGCATGCCTTTGCCGCCCATGAGTAAAGGGTATAGATACTGCTCGTATGTGTTTGTGAGGCATTCGTGGTCCAGGTCCTGCAACTTGAGCGCGACGACATGCCCATGGTGTATATGTGTGGCTTCAAATATAGAGCCTATCCAAAAAGCAGGTCATTGGAGATATGCCATGATACAGTGTATTGGATTCATACCAGAGTAGCCCGATCCTAGCATGCGCCCGAGTGCATAGTTCCCGACGATTGCCGGAATCCTTTTAGGGGGTTGTGGCGTCGCCGACATGTTTATTCAGATAGTAATGGAAATAGGTTCGTTCGTTTTCTTGTCTACAAGTCCGGTCCGAGGAGTTCTGCAACCTATGTAGCGAACTTGGTGCTCGCTAACGCAATAAAGAGGTCGTTGATCGATACGGTAAAGCCTTTAGATATAGACTCAACAGTGCAATATGTCGAACAGAGTGGCTCTGCAATAGATCGCGGCTTGGACTGGCGTTGGTTGTGGTGGTTGGAAGAACAGGCCCGTCATGTTCGAAAAACGCGTCGATCACGTGTGGTTGACGTGACCACGGGTTGGCACAGATATTTTGGTCTCGGTAAGTGTCAAGTTAGTTTCCAACAAGTTTTCTTCTTTCTTTGAATGCATGTACTGATGCCCTATAGGCTACGACAGCAAGGCACAGGTGTCTTACCTGATGAGAACAAGCCTCACAGTCGAGGCTAGCCCACGTGGTAACTGGAGACGATTTTGATGGAACCAAGAAGTCGCTTTGCTGCAAACCATTGCGGTTAACGTCCTTGCCAAATCTTCTCTTCGAACATGTATTGCAATTGCAAAATTCTGAACTGCAAAGGTTCAATACGAACTACGAAGACATATGCATGGTTGCTTGCTCACCTATCGTGCCAGGTCAATGGCTATGATATTCTCTTCCCGACTCCCGTCTCCGTTTCCATCAACCAGAACGTGGAACGCCTCCCTCATCCGTGCCGTATTCTGATTTCTGTGAGCTCTTTTTCCGCGGTGACAATGTGGGTTTAACTGCGGACTCGGGGTTGGGAGGTTCTCACTAATTTTGAATTGATCCAGGTTGGCCGAGACCCGAAGCCTCGTAAGTAGGCATAAACTGTAATGCATGCACCGAGTCGTCCACAGTCCAGACCTTGGATTGTCTTTGCTAAAGTGCGACTTGTCGACGATGTATCTGCGCGAGATAACAGTGTGTGGTTATGTAACGAGGAGGAAAGGCCCGATGTACCACATCGACGTCATCCTTCTGGCCCGGATTCGCTATAAAAGACAGTCATTCACAGACATACCTTCATAGCCGCACATCCTCCTTACCCCCACTTTGCTATTAGGAAAATGTCCAGGCAATCCACCGCTGCCCTCCTGGCAGAGCTCAATCGTCTCAAGCTCGAGGTTCACAGCCTCAAGACTGAACAGGGCACAGAAATTTCTATCGGAAACTATCTGCTCACCCGTCTCGAGCAGTTGGGTGTTACCGTTGAGTCCAATGCTGCTTTACTCTTGAAATATACAGTCTGACCTTCGAGTAGAACATGTTCGGCGTACCAGGAGATTTCAATCTCGGTTTCCTGGTGAGTTCTTACCCTCAATGCTATGTCCATTGCATGTCTCATCTATAATTTACCCAGGATCTTGTCGAGGATCACCCGAACATCGAGTGGGTGGGCAACTGGTACGTGATCAGGCTTATCTCTTCAAACGAGGAAACTCACACGTCGCAGTAATGAGCTCAACGCTGCATATGCAGCCGACGGGTATGCTCGAGTCAAGGAAAATTCCATCGGTGTTGTATTGACTACGTGAGCTTTTCCGCATTCTGCAACATTACTCTTCCTGACAACCAAATAGGTTCGGAGTCGGCGAGCTATCTGCAACCAATGGCATTGCAGGAGGTAAGCGCTCCGTCGTTCCGCGGAGTGTTGATGCTCAATTGTCTACTAGCTTTCTCCGAGATGGTTCCCGTGCTGAACCTCGTTGGAGTCCCCAGCATATCCCAGCAGACCGCAAAGCCGTTGTTGCACCACACTTTGGGTGATGGCCGGTACGTCGTTTGCAACGCGCATAACATGCTGTACTGAACGACAAATAGCTTCGACGCATACACTCTTGCGGCTCAACAATTCACATACTCCCAGGCCAGCATCAAGAATACCGATCACGCTGCAGCCGAAATCGACCGTGTCCTCATCGACTGCATTACGAAGGTATCCAACTTTCATCCAACTTCGTATTATCTGTCCACAGAACATATTTCAGGCCCGCCCAGTCTACCTGGCTCTCCCCACGAACCTTGTCCAAGCCAAGATCTCCACGCAGCGGCTTCGCACACCGCTCACTCGTAGCCCGCCACCCAATAACTCAGATGTCGAATCATTCGTCCTCGACCTGATCGAAAAACAATTCGAAGAAGCTGGGGGCGATGCTGTCGTCCTGGTGGACGCGTGCGCAATCCGCCATGGCACGAGGGAAGAGGTGAGGGAGTTCCTTGAGAAGACCAAGTTGCCTGTATACTCGACTCCGATGGGAAAGACGGCCATCGATGAAGATTCGGATCGCTATGGTGGAGTAAGTGGCCTCACCTTTCCGTCTTTCTCAAAGCTTACATTGACCTTCTAGATCTACTTGGGGTCTATCAGTCGTCCTGAGATCAAGGACAAGGTTGAGGCTGCTAAACTCGTTCTGAGTATCGGCGGATTAGGGTCTGACTTCAACACGGGCAATTTCACATACAACATTCCTGTGAAGCGCACTATCGAGGTTCATTATTCTCTTCTCGGTAGCAGCGGAGATCGCTCAGACGCCTCTACAGCTCCATTCTGACCATACCAAAGTCCAGTATGCCGCCTTCCCCGGCATCGGCATGAAGGAACTCATCCCAAAATTATCGGACCGATTGAAGACTCATGCTGTTACCGCGTCCAAGATTCCTGTCCTCAAGTTCCTCGCCCCCGTTCCGAAGGAAGAGACGGGCGTCATCACCCACACATACTTCTGGCCGCGCATGGCTGAATTCTTCAAGGCGGAGGATGTCATCGTGACCGAGACAGGTATGTGGCACTAATTCATTTCATCCACATTGTTGATGTTCACATTTCGTTGTACAGGAACCGCCAACTTCGGTATTTTGGAAGTTCCGTTACCTAAGGATTCGGTTCTCGTCAGCCAAATTCTCTGGGGCAGTATTGGATGGTCCGTTGGTAAGAGCTGGTTTCGTTCATTTGTGGACAACGTTACTGAGTACATTTATTTCTTAGGAAGCTTGCTGGGCGCTGCCTTGGCTGCACGGGACATAGGGCGTAAAAGAGTCATCCTCTTCGTCGGAGACGGCAGTCTGTATGTATACCTCTTTATGCCGTCGTTCAGTTATTCACACGCGCATTCGTCGTACAGTCAACTCACGGTGCAGGAGCTTTCAGTCATGCTCCGGGTTGGCGTGAAGCCTATCATTTTCGTTCTCAACAACAGCGGTTACACCATTGAGCGTTTCATCCACGGAAAGACCAGGTATAAGCAACGATCCATTTTGACCTTTGCAGCTGACGAGGTGTACAGAAAATATAACGATATTTCGAACTGGAAGTGGACGAGCCTCTTGAGCACCCTTGGCGATACGGACGAGACGATCTCCCAGTCCTACACTGTGAACAACAAAGACGAGCTGTCTAATCTTCTCAACGATGCCTCGTTCGCTCGTGCCGACAAAATGCAGCTCGTCGAGGTCATTATGGACAAGTTCGACGCGCCGAAGTCGTTGCACCTCCAGGCGGAGATGGGCGCCAAGTCGAACTCGTATGATAACAACTCTAACCCCATGACCGCTTTTAAGATGTGAACGAATTAGTGGGTGGCTGGAATTGTCGTGCTTCGATAACTGTACATGCAATAAATATCTTTCAATTCCAAGTTTCGATGCTCCTAAACTGATGAGAAGGAATAGGACCTCAGAAGGGAATGCAGTGGGAACGCTCACCATTGAAATTGAGGTCCGCTTCCAACTCTTCTAAATCTTAAATTCAGTCTACAATAGTAACAAATTAAAGCCATATACCGTGCAATACATCTATCCTAACCGCAGAAAAGCTTCAAACGCCTCAACCGACATGTCGACATGATCAATACCCTCGCGGGTCATCTCCCGGAAACGTGCTGGGGCAAGCGTATTCCTCCGCTCCGGGCGAGGATCCTGCCTTACCTCAGGCGTCAACTGCTGAATGGTGTGCTCGACGGTTGGGCGCTCCTTAGGACCAGGCAACCAGCACAGCGTCATAAGCGACCAAATATTCTCTGTTAGGCCCCATTCTTCCCAGCTCCGGCTCCCGTCGTCTGGTCGTGTGGGCCGCTCCCCATTCATCACCTTGAAGGACACCGTGGTGTCGCGGGAGTATTGGTAGAGTGGAGGTTTCGCAACGAAGATCTAGGCGGGGCCCGGTAGTCAATAGATTGCTCGAGAAGAACATTATTTGAAGCTGGGAGGTCATCTCACCTCGTACAGCACACACGAATAGGCGTATATATCGCTCTCGATGGTGTTGTGCGGATCCTCAACTGATTCTGGGTCAAAAAGCTCGGGTGCTTGCCATCGTGCGGACCCGCCTTTCGAAGCCGCCGAAGAGTGGGAGGTAAATACGGCGATGTTTGGGTCTGAAATAGACGAGAGCCCAAAGTCGGAAACGCAGGCCCTTCTTGAATCGTCCACGAGGATATTGGCCTGTCATCGTGTATGTCAGTCCGAAGGTGAATGAAATGAGGTTGGGCTGGACTGACCCCTTTGAGATCGCCATGGATGATATTGTTACTGTGCAGAAATTTGAGTCCGTATATCACAT
>JABCKT010006660.1:0-29316 GCA_018858115.1 Tephrocybe rancida | reverse complement strand
GTATATCTCATTCAATTCTTATCCGTTTTAGGAACTTGCTAGCTCAGATTCATCGTTTTATCAATGGGAAACCGGTCTCAACCGATAGAAAGACCAGTCTTAACTGGTTTGAGCTAGAACCGGTCAAAACCGGTTAAGACCGGTCCTGGTCCGGTTTTTTTTGCTTTTTTGAATTCTGTTAACTGGTTACAGTCCCGGTCTTTTGAATTTTGATGAAAAACCGGACCAGGACCGGAATTTCGAACACTATCGATCATGGGGACTGTATGCCTGCCCCCTACCTGTCCCAGCAACGCTCACAGGTTCCACAATGTATCTGGTCCTGGAACTGCCAACTCCCAATATTTCCAACACCACCCAGGCATCAGCATTGGCAATGCACCAGCCCATCAATCATTACCCAGACATCCAAAGAACAGATACAACATGGGTATCGGCTCAAGCTCTCACCCGACCCTCTCCTGGTATTCAACCCAGCCAATCAACCTATGTCCCACGGGCGCCCCCATATCTATCATAGGGACTGTACACTCAACCACTCCCCATACCAATGCACCCTCCTCCCCCACCCTATTCATTATCTGGAGCAGCACTCCCTCCAGCAATCCTCCTGCCCCGCCCCTTCCCATCCCTGGAATCCCATCTCACTTCACCCACAGTGGCACCCACACACTTCCCCCACTCTTTTCCTCCCTGGGAGTAACCCCTCCAGCAATCCTCTCACCCTGCACTTTCCCATCCCTGGGGTCCCATCTGCCCTCATCCATCCCAGCAACTGCCCTTTGCCTGTGACCCCAGGCATTGCCAATATCCACGCACCTGCTCCCCTGGCCCATTCTAATCCACATGTCCCCACCTCCCTTCATTCCAGTGATTGAATGCAACCAACTACAACCCATCACACAAATTACTCTTAGCCTGCCCCCTACCCATTCCCAATATTTTCACAGAACACCACCCCCTTCCTTCCTGTGGAACAATATGATTCCATGTTCCATTCTGGAGATCGAGTACCCCAAAGGCAGCCTATCCCAGGAATTGCCCCCAGACTGCTTCATACCCATTTCCAAAACCCATGTACCCCCTACCCCCCCTACCCATCTCAGGCATCGAATCCCTCCATGAAGCTTTCCCCATAATAGCCCCTATACCCTACCCAATCCCAGTCCCCACACTCCCGAACCCTACCTATCCTGGCAATCGAGTACTCCTGAGTCCCAACAGCAGTGTATCCCGGTTATTGCCCTGTTCCTGATTGGCCCAGACCCCTGGTACCCTCTCACTGCACTACTAGTACTCATATTACACTTTACTGACCTATGAATGCCTGCTTACCTACCTGTCCATATCACATAACTTACGTTGATGATGTCTGCTCACACATTTATAACCATTACATTGATCAAGTCCACAGGAGCTGAGCAGATCCGCTGGCTACATCTATAACTACAAAAGTAGTCCTATGAGACGTCTACGACACTACAATGTAATGCCTCTACCTGCATATCACCTAAGTAGGTCTAGGTAGAGGGTTGCCTGAAGTGAACTTAGGCTGGTACACCTAGTCCTGTCTCTGCACAAGTGTTGAGCCACTCAAGGTTCATAATCACCAGGGCTACAGGCACTAATTGCTTGGCCTGGGTTTGACTATCAACAACAGAGGTCATA
Organism: Tephrocybe rancida; assembly: GCA_018858115.1. Lineage (NCBI taxonomy): Eukaryota > Fungi > Basidiomycota > Agaricomycetes > Agaricales > Lyophyllaceae > Tephrocybe > Tephrocybe rancida. The sequence continues at coordinate 27,648 of JABCKT010006660.1, read as the reverse complement.
GGATGAGGCCAAGGTCAAGTGCATTTGTCAAATCTTCAAAACTAGCTACTGATAGAACACGACCAGTGGGGAACAGTATGTCGCCATGAGTTTTTTGTATACTGTTGTTGTGATTTTCTATTGGACTCACAAATATCTTACCAGCTAGGCAGACTTCATGACGAGGCTCGGAACTATGTGACAGTCAGCAAACAAGACAGGAGGCTGTGCGATTATCATTGCGGCTGAGGAAAGTCAAGGAGGTATCCCGAACCCCAGTGAGCCAGGGTGAGCTTGGGGTTTCAGTTGGGTATATGTAGTACTCTTTCTTACATTTCATATCAGTGAATATATAGACTTATGAACCATTAGTTGGTGCGATGGTTCTGTAGGGTAAACAAATGTACATCAGGATACATGTCAATGTATTTCCCATTTATGCTGCTTGGGGAATGTATGTAGTACCTTGCGGGCTCTCATACCTGACAGATGTCCTCTCATACATATAGCACTCACATGTACCGTGAGCCACCTAAAATTTACTGCATGTACATCCAGGTAGCCCATTTATTTCCTGGTATTGGCCATTCATGCAGTTGTTGTTTTTGTAGATGTGGAGGGCATCTGTGAGAATGACAGTCTTCAGGCCAGTAGGCAACCATGCCTCAAACTTCACAGTTCCACACCCAGCAACGGGTATGTCCCAAGTGTCTCCCACTGGAATCCAGTTGTTGTCTGAGTAGGCAGTAATAGGCATGTAGGTGGCAAAAAATGAGCAATCAAAAAACATGTGTGACATGGCACCCAAATCAAGAATCATGTCACCATGCTCAAACCTTCCAGCCATATACACCTGTCCAGGCTCATGGCAAAGTTCTCGGAGATCAGTCACAGAAAGGTGGGCAGTTCCCAAACCCTTGCCTCCTTTCTTCTTCTTCTCATCCTCCTGTTGTTTAGGGCACTTGTTAGCCCAATGACCAGTCTTGTGGCAGTAACAGCACTCATTGTCAGGGGCAGGTCCTTTGACTTCTTTTTGCCGCCACTCCAGTCTGACTTTCTTTCTTGCACTTATGATGGTTCAATTCACCCTGTAGTGCCATTGCAACAAGCTCAGAGGTGAGTTTTGTCGAGTTGAAGAGCTGAATTTCAATGATGTCCCAGGAGGCAGTGCATGGTAAAGAAAGAACTAGGGCACACGCGATGTGGAGGTCTGGAATATCCTTGCCTGCTGCCATGATCTTATTTTTGATGTTGAGCATTGGGGCAATGTGGTCAGCCATGTTCATCCTGTCAGCGTACTTCTGAGTATACAGGTCCTCAAAGTAGTAATGCACATTGATCTTCTGCTGGTTGGTGATGTGTAGTGCCAGCCACACATCCTACATAGCCTTCAATGTCTTCTTGTCAGCCACATGTGGCCACTGGGAACTCTCTACAGCAGATTTCATCAACCCCTGCACCACCTGGTCCCTCAACTTCCACTCCAAGTATTCCTTCTTCTCAGCTTTGTAGTCTGTGTCTGATGTTGTTTCAGGCTTCTTCGCACTAGTCACCTGTAACTATGAGCCACAAGTAGCATGCCTGCAATGTGGCCTTCATGTGCTCAGACCAGACAGCATAGTTTTTGCCAGTGAGTTTGGGGAATTTGAATGCATCTCCTGAAGAGGAGGATGCCATGCTGAGTAGACCGCTGGTGGGGCCCATAACCTAACGAGCGCACATCTGATATGTTGTGCAGGGAAGGTTGAAGTCAGCGCAGTGCAGGGCATGAGGTACAATCTGCAACAAGATAATTCACTTGTGTTACTGGAGTTCACATAGAAAGGTTGGTATATTAGCAATGTATGTAATATAGTATATCTATGGTAAATGCTCACCTGGAGTTCACATAGAAAGGTTGAACTCCAGTGAGCTGAACAGCTGTGAAACGTGAGGCATAGTTTGGGCATGTATGTAAATGGGTCAGATAAGATAGAAACAGAGGAAATCATACATGATAACGGTATCAACTTTTGTCAGATGCAATGCAAAATTAGAAAGCATTCAGTTTCCTGATGCACACTGGGGCAGCAACAGCTGGGGATAAGGTTTGCGGTGTCCTTATCATGTGTGGGTGGTAACAGGTGCTGACTTCCCCGATCATCTGAATACTACCTGGGTATAGTGATAGAGCCATAAATGGAGAGGAAGGGAGAAGAAAGGAGAGGAAAGGAGAGGAGAGACAGTTGAGGCTTTTGAATCCCCAAAAGACCACAAAGCCAGTGTTTTCCTGAGCAACAGGTAGAACTCAAGCTGCCCATACACGGAGGGGAAGTCTCCAGAGGCTGAGCATTTAAGTACACCTTGTTTCAAGATACTGGGGTGTGATTGGGACTCAAAATAAAATGACCGAAACAGTGAATGCAACCTGAGGAGCCTTCAAGGACTGCTGGATCGGAGGTGTAGGTTTGACATGATTCTCCTGCATGGCGAGTGGTAAGCAGTGCATTCTCTGAAACTAGCATGGCAATTCGCATACTATAATGCAAAGTCTAATGTTGATGTTTTGGAACTCATTTACAGAGTGTTGATGCGTAGCTTCAACAATGGAATGTGTCCGCAATGTAGCAGAGGTCTATATCCGAAATTGGTTGTGACATCATTTTGAAGCGGAATTGTTGCATATGAGGAGATCTTGACAAGCGCCATCCAGATGCTGCCTGAATTTCTGGAGCTGATCCTCATGGCATACGAGGTGAGTGAGGCATTGTCTCCATTGTTGCTTTAGTATGAGGTCTAACGCCACCCTAATCTCGTTCAACAGGCTGCAAAGAACCGATGTGTGACTCAGTGTGAGATCACAGCTCAGTGGCAAGTAGTGGCATTCGACTGGGCTTACTCGTTGAACCTCGCAAGGCTTGCCTTCATCTCAGATGAGAGGGAGGGCGGATCTGGCACAGAGTCAGCTACAATGTTGAGGATGTCAAAGCAGCGGAGGGCCAGGGCTTGTGCGTTGTTGTGGGAGTCTCTTACGCGCTGGGTATTCACAATGGTCAGGATGGCATTCTTTCGACAACAAATGTAAACATACCTCTGCAGTGTCCCAAATTGCGAGAACACCTCCACAGACACTTTTGAGGGGCGGGAAGGCATCTGCAGATCGAACAAGAGCAAGCAGGGAGGTCCTCGTGATATCTGAGATGGATGACGAGGGATGGAATGGTGCTCTCCAGCGTTTAAAAAGCTTCTTCAAGTCAGGAGGACGAGGGGGCACCCTCCTTGGTGTGTTCACTGCTGACATGGGTACGGAATTTGTGCACCACCAGCAAATTTGCTTCTTTTTTATACCTGTCTTGTGGTAGCATGCGATGTTCCAAAGGCTTAGGTAAGGGTGTGAAAGAGGCTGTGCTGAAGTAATGCTGAATAGTCAGAATGACAAGCCCCCAGCTAATGGCGTAGTGTTGGAAGATATCGAGCTACCGTGCTTGCCAGGGTCATGGGGAGGAATTGGTGGTGTCACGCATAAGGTCCAGGGTTCGACCCATGCAGCCCGCAGAACATTTATTGTAGTTATATACTGATTTTACACATGTATTCCCCTGCTCGTTTACACTGATTAACCTTGACATATATTGTTCAAGACTATTTTCCTACATGTAGTAGTAACTATAGGTAACTAGTATAGGTGTACTAGTGCCTAACTGAGTTGGAAATACCTACTGGATTTGGAAACATTTACTTGATTGATGCTGCTACCTGACGCTGCGCCCCTAATAACAGGATGCTAATTTACACAGAAGTTCATACACATTTTCTCCAAAGCTGCACAAGACATCCACCCCCCTGATGATCCATGCCCAGGAATTTGCTACTACCAGCGTTTGGGCTCAGTGGGGATCGGGTGAGAGAGAGCGTTATGACAGCAAAGGCGGTGGCCTCCATAACATGATAAATTATAACTGTGATCCACAATCAGCACTTGGACTTCACCGCCTTAAGCTCTATTTCGAGGCAGTAAGAGGGGAGGTGCATTTACCCTGTCGCCTTGACATCTCAGCTCAAGCCAGTCGGTGTAGGAACATACCCATGTGACAACACTTGCGGAAGACACTTCGATGAAACCTATAGTAGTGCCTGTCCCGCCACGCATCACATCCACCGTTGATCCCTCTTACTGCAGCTTGTGCCAACTTGAAGGAGAAGACACTGTATTTCCTGATCTGACTCTGCTCGTAATACGCGCGGCTTGTGCGCATGTTTGATGCAAGTGAAAACACGAGGCACGAGCTTGACCGATCGCCAAGGGAATGTGTGTTCGCCACGCGGCGAGAGGTATATAGTTAGAGCACGTACATCTTGTTCTGTACGTGTTTACACGGTGCTGCTCAGCGTGCAAGTACTCACGGGAAATATTTGCTTCGCCCTATATCGTCAGGAAAGTAACATCATACAAATACGTTGTTCCATCCTTGTTCCTGCCCTAGGCCTGTCGTAGTTCCTCCATCTACTGACCATGGTATCCTAGTATCCGTCAGCACAGCAGCAGCAGCCTCAAGCGCTCAGCTCGAGCAGCTATACTGGAACCCCAGCATCTCCTTCTCCCCCATGCAACAAAAGCGCCTCTCCTCCCCTTCCGCGGCGTCCGAATCCTCTGCGCCCCACACCTCATACGGGTTCGTCGCCATCTGCACCAGTACACGCATCAGCACGAGCACCCAACAAAGAGCAAAGAAACAAAGAAACACCATCCACCAGCAAAACCAAGCACCCGCCTCCCCGCCTCCGCATCGCTCTCCACGTGCTTAATAACCTCCTCCATCACCCACTGCCTCAACACGAACCTCGGATTCACACCGTGCATCTCTGCTTCCCTCTCCCCGTGTCCTTCTCCCTACAACGCCCTCTTATCAGCACTCTCAATCCACGCTGCATACGCCTCGAGCCAGCGCATCCACTCCCCTGCAGCGCGCCCGCGGTCCGTGCTGGGAGAGTCGGGCGTGCCAGACACGAGCTTTGTGATGAATGACTCCAGCGCATCCTTTGAGCCAGTGGAGGTGGAGAGCCACGAAGGCCAGAACGCACACAGTGTGCGGAACGTCCTGTGAAAATCGAGCTGCTGCACCTCCATCATATCCAGCAGCGGGCGGAAGAGCTTCACCTCGTCCGTCAGGTCAGGGACCCGCAGGCCCAGGCGCTAGAACCACACCACCTCGTTAGGACCCACTCCATTGAGAAATAAACACGAAATGAAAGGGTGCACTTTGCGCATAAGCCTCCCATACTCGGCCCCAGCCTCCTCCTGTACCACGCTCTCCACCTCCTCCTCAAGCTGCATACCTGCCTCGCGCCATGCGGCAAGCTCTTCCTTGGTCCTGCCCTCGGCCCAGTTTTGGGGCACGGCATGCTCGAGGGCGGTTTCGGCGCCGATGAGGGGGGCAAGGGAGGTCAGGAGGACGCGGAGGGTGTAGATTCTGCTTTTGTGGGGTTAGTTAAGGTGGGAAGGAGGGAAGGAGGGGGACGTACATCATGTTGGGTTGGTACTGTACGCGGAATATTTGATTAGGGTGCGAAGGAGTACTGTAAGGGAAGATGGGATGAACCTTGTATGCGTACCTACCGCCATTGTCGGTGTGGTTGCATATATGTAATGGGTCGAAGACATCCATAAATGTGTATGGGCCTACTGAAAGGTCGCAAACGTCAGCCTCTCGTACGTAGTCAATTGTCAGCCCCAATATCGAGACACTTGAGCCATGTCAGCCATAACAATACTTCTAGGAACAGTGGCTGACTTACTTGTCCGTATTAATAACACCATGCATAAACTCATACGCCTGCCACCCTGCTACCATTCTCCCATTCCTCCTCGCCACCTCCAACACAAGTTCCTTCCCTCACTGCTCCCCCTCCTTAATCCCAAGCTCCAACACCTCCCCCTGCACCCACTCCTCCAACAGCCGCAATCCCTCCCAATTCGGTTCCTGCTGCCCGCTGCCGAAAAAATGCATCTGCGGCCCATTAAGTGCCTCAAAGCTCCTGATGCGTACGGTGCAAGGCGGGCATGCGTTCGCACAATACGGGGAGGGCGGGGAGGGAGAGGAGGGAGAGTGCGCGCATGGTGAGAATGTTTAGGGCGTGCATCGCTGTGGAGGAGGTCAGGTGGGAATTCGACTGGGGAGGAGCAAGGGATAGACAGACGAACCTTCGGAACAGAGATACTCGCGGACTGAGGACCGAACGACTGCGAGCCCGTCTGCACTGCGCGAGAACGGCGTGCATCCTGCACCTTTGAGTTGGATTTCGACAAGCTGGTTTGGATCGTTCAGGTGCGGGTTTGTTACTAGATTAAAATTCAACAAGCAGTCAAGAAATTGGGAAAATGGATTCACGAATCGATATCGCCCTCCCATCGCCGAGCTGCCCCGCCCAGGAGCCAAACTGGTGCCCACTGTATCGCGGGGACCACGGTGCGAATGCCCTCTCGTCCTCCACATCTTTCAGGGGAGCGAGGACACTCTGACCGCTGAACACATCCACAAGTTCTTGCCTTGCTTTAACAGCATTCGGATTATGGGATGGCTGCTAATCGCCCTCATCTCCATACTCGTCAGAGAGCGATGGTGCACCCAGCACGGCAAGCGCATCGCCCACATCGAGGTTCGGTGCGCAGTGCAGTCTCGGAAAGACCAAGGAGCACCACGGACTGTTTCCTCAACTCCAGATCCGAATCGTGTATACGCAGCGCGGCATTAGGGTACCATTCATCCAAACTTCAACAAAGGCCGTTCGTTTGTTGCCTCTCTTAGTGAGCCATTCCTCCACATATGCCCCTTTGTCCTCCACAGGCGGGTCATCTGGGCCTGGGGGCTCGATGTCGTACGGGAACGGCACAGGTAAGGGGTTGACAAATGAGAAATGGGACTGTGGGGCAAGGAGGCGAGCACGACGCTTCAGGCTCAGTTTACTTGGGAGGACAGAGGTTCGGAAGGCTGAGACGGTGGGAGTGTGTGGGTCGGGGGTGAGCCGGTGGATTAGGAGCTGTGATGGAGGAGGGGTAGCGCGGACAGAGGCAGTTTGGGTTGGGCCGACATGGCGAGTCGAGTCCAAGATTGCATGTGTGACATCACCAACACTGTCCGTGTTTGGTTTCATCTGCAATCAGCCCCACAAAGTCCACTGTCTCTCACCTGGCCCATCAATCACACTTTCCCATTACTGAGGTTACCAAACAGGGCCTAAGAACAGTTGGAGCCTTAGACTAGTGTGTCCGTTGAACACACCTTTTCCAAGTCTCATCACATATGTGCGGATCTTCAGAGTTCACTCAAGGCAGAGACCATCTCCCAGGCACTTTTGTCCAAAGTCTGGATTCACAATGGTCTTTTCGATCCTAATCCGCCTACCGTCCCCCGCAAGAAACATGGTACATAGTAAATTTACAACGAATTTCCATATGCCCTATAACAACCATATAAGAACCGGTTATATACAGTAAACGTGCGGGTATGGGCCAGTGTGAGGCATGGCGTGTCCGAGATCTTGATCTTAGATCTCTTAAGCTATGGTATATACAATGCATTACATAAGAAACAATGTATACAATGCATTACCTAATGATCATTCAGCCCCCTCGCACATAGCCCATCATATATACCATGCACCACATAAGATTCAATCAGCCTCTCGCACATAGAAGGCTACACTCGCGTCTCTGTTTCTACACGTCGATAAATCAACACTTGTTAGGGCTGGTTCCTCTAGCATATGCGACCCAGTTGAGATGCCATCGTGAAACCATATCTTTCCGGAGACATCGACGAATCGACAGGTGAAGTGGTGAGCACCATAATATATCACACCCTTCAAGGCATACTGTGCTGCGCCCTCTCCGTGGACATGGATGGCCAAAGTTTTATTAATCGCCGCATCAATATTTGAGACATCAAAAGCGACTATTGGGGGTGCTTGGATGAATTGATACGTTCTCACTAGGTGCACATGACAAGTGCGACAGGGCGTTTCTGTTTCTGACCGAACACTTGTCAGACACAGTTTAGCAGACCAATTCTGTTGATGCTCGGTCCATAAGTTGAACAGAATCACTATGACACTGTCATAGGCACAACTATTCGAGCGCCATTCTGTACCAAGAGGACTTAGGGCACGGGCCGTAGCATCGCTCCCAACAAAACCAATACCCAGGCAAGGCTGTTTAGCCAGCGGTTCGTCTTCAGAGTTGTCTTCTCTGGTCTTTCGTTTTGCTAATGTAGCCACTAGTACAGACACATTCTTCGCACCCTTAGCAGGTACGAACGAGTTTTTCAGAGGTGCTAAAGGAGCTATTGGCTTTCCTTTACTTACCACCTGCCAAGGGATATCAGCCATAGACCATTCGTCGTACGGATCAGATTTGCTCCACTGGAGCGCAGGGTGCAGTTGTGGGGGCATGTAACCATCCTTCTGGCATTTTCTGAAGGATGCAATTAAGTCTGATCTTCTGGGAGCGTCATGCACACCAGCAGGGAGCGTACCGAGGTATCTCAGTCTTGTTATCTCATCAAGGAGTTCAATATCACGAAATTCTTGTCTTAGCGCGCCACTTGCCTTTCCCGTTATCTTCGAAGCATCGTAGCCTCTAATGAGTAGAGTCCCGGCAGCTGTGGCACTGCGAGACAAGGCTGTGTAGTAAGCTTGATGGGATTGGCACTTCCGTAGGTCAACTGGATTCTTCAGACGAGTCTTGCCTTGACTTGCATAATCGGTGATGGCATCATTAACTAGCACTTCAACTTGAGACCGATTGACATTCAAAGACTCGTCATTCGGAAGCTGGCAGGTCAAGGAGACACTGGTTCGGACAATGGGAACAACGTTACGAGGAAGCCCCTCTATTTGCACGTCTTGAGGTGGATTATTCAGTAAGACAAACAAGGTGTCCAGCATATTCTGACCCAGTGACCCTGTAGACAAATTCCATCCATACACAAAACCTTCTTGCCCATTTGTGATACACAACTCAGTGGCTGCGTTGTTTTTGATGATTAGGGGGAGCCCGGGGCACAGAGACAATTTTCCCGCTATCTGATTGGACGTGGATGACGGAGGTTGGTTCCACAGGGCTTCTTGTATCGGTCTCGAAAGACATTTTCTCTCTTTTTCTAGAACTATCTTCGTCCCTTTTGGTAGCAAGTGTATCTTCGCTGTAGAAGTCAACCAGCTCTTGGCCACTCTCCTTGGAAAACCTAGCACACCCTACCATATTTATTGTGTCCTTGTCTATGTTGTGAGCTGTGATAATAGACACATTCCAAAACTGCTCATCTGTTATACTAGGGCAGCCTGGATCAGTACTCATAATCCTGCGGTCCAGAAATTTAAGATCCTGAGGTGTACAGGCTTGAAGGCGCATGTTTATAAGGCACGTCCTCAATGCCTCATCATCCTTTGATTGTGATTGTTGCCTCATATTCTTCCTCAAGATCACTACCATGGTGACCTGATGCCACACCGCCTTTCCTATCGCGGCCTCTTGATCTTTCAAATCTGTAGTCCTAGTGCCTATTGTACGGCTGTACAAAGCCGCATGTTCGTGGCCAAGCACGGGTGGCAGTTGAGCGATGTCTCCTGCAAAAACCATATTCATGCCTCCGAAGGGAACGTGAGTCTGGCCTGTTATGTGAGCCAGACGTGCAGATATTCTATACAAATCCCTGCATGACAGCATGGACACTTCGTCAAAGAAAACATATTCCACCCCGAGTAAACGGCCTTTGACCTGAGCCATCTGGTTTTTCGACATAGATCCCATGTCGTTTATTCCAAACATTGAATGATAAGTAGAGCCCCCCAGAAGTGAAGCAGCAGTGCCGGTGGGCGCAACAACAACTAATCTGTGAGCCTCTCCCCTAGTGTCAAAATACTTGACCAGCGCCTTCAGCACTTGTGTCTTTCCGGTACCCCCCATTCCCCCCATATACATTTTCAGTTGTTCAGGCACCTTAGAAGCTGCATGATTTGCCACAATCTTGAAAGCTCTTAGCTGCTTGTCATTCAGGTTGAAGTTCGCAGATATGCTAGCGATAACAGGCTCCCATTCTTCACTTTTATAGTTGGCCTCCAGGAAGCTCCTGGTCACCACATCCACATTTCCTGGCTCGTCTGACACTGGGCCCCAAAAGGTCTTTGACCCAGAAACAGGGATATTCTGCTGGTGGTTCTTAAGAACGGTGTTCTTCTGTTCGTTAAGTACAGTCTTCCAATGATTTCCTGAGTGAGATGGAATTGGGGTGGTCTGGTCCGTACATCCAGGAGGTGAATGAACAAGAAGTGGCTTGTCCCAACCAAGCAGAGCCATCTTGGCAGTCATCCTGGACATGTCTGTTCTCCTCTTGAGCTCCTTCTTCCCAGGAAGCGTCTCCAGATCTTGAATTCCCAAGTCCATTGCTTCACAACCATCTTCGTCTTCAAACATGTCCCGTTGCTGCATGTCATCCACGTCTGAGAGGTCAATGGCAGGCCTGGGAAATGTAATGGCTCCACTTTTAAGTTGTGCATAGAAATCATCCCTTGTGTCGATGCACTCATAGCGGATGTTCATGTTCTTCATAAGTTCAAGGTGACGGCTTGAGAATGAGTGGGACATGAATGCATTGTTCCAGTCTTGAGTATCTGTTTTAGGTCGTGTCCAGTTCGCCAGGGCTTGAAGAGAGTGAGCATAGTCAAGCAGTATTGCTGTCTGTCGCCTTGGTCACATCTGGGGAGGGTTCCGCCTATTAAATTTGGTATTCTGTTTGAGTGGGGTGGATGGATGAATGTCCTGTGCGTGTTGGCTAGAGGATGGTTTGGGAGAAAAGCAACTGTTACAGCCGAGCTGCAAGCCATCTTCTTTGCAGCTTCAGCTGCTGACATCTTCACGTGTTTGGATCTGGATGTCCACTCATATAAAGACATGTTGGCCAGCTCAGGTCCACGATATATGTAGTCAAAGACCTGAGATAAGCCAACTACACGACCTCGTTTCCTGACAATAGCTATTTTATCTGGCTCTGAGGATTGGTTGCCATCTCCTTCTGATGTCCACACTCGTGTTGCCTCCTTCACATAGCTGGGCCAGTGAAGAGTCTCAAAGGTGTGATCAGTGTAGTGATCGGGGTTGCCCATTAGATACATGCATATCATTGGGGATCCCATCTCAGATTTGGCACTCAAGACATTGGCCATTTTGGTCATCAAAGACCTGGCCTTTTCTGTCCGAGGCAGTGGTCCGTCTATGATATCAGAGTGTTTGCTGAATATGGACTTCACCGCACCAAATGCTGTACAGGTCTTCAATGCAGGTTTGGTAATGTACTTTGTCACATACAGGAGTACTGATTTAATAGCTGTTCCAGATTGTAGGCTAGTTACATCTGTGTTGCAATGAAACAGGTATGACAGAGCAGCTGTAAAGGTGTTGATCCAAGGTTCACTTTTTCGCATGTTGAGTGACCCAGTCTCGGGGTCAACCTCAGTCTGCTTAAATAAGTCCCTCGGAAACCTGGCCTTACATCTTTTCCAGGGATTATCTAGGCAACCTTTGTGATCCTTGTTTGCCTTCTTCATGCCGTCTTCTCGGTACATGGAGTAACAAGTATGTATGTTGGAGCGAAAAATAATATCATCAACTGTAAACTTAAACCTATCCCACCAATGTTCCAGACGGGAGCATGCATCACACACGCTGCAACGGTCATGGCAAGGCAGAGGTGGCAACTCAGGAAGGGAACAAATGGGATCGATGTAACCAGGAGACTCCTCAGCCTTGGCCACGCGATCTCGGACTTCATCAATAGGACCAGTCAGAAAGTCACCAGTAAAAGCCGCTTCGAGATATTCGACCAAAGCCCTCTGGGAGTCGGAATCAGGGTCCATAATTTTAGCTCTGGCCTCATCTGGTGTCAGCCCACCTCATAGCCAGAGAAGAAGATGAAGGTGGAGCGTGAGGCGACCTTGCTGTTCGACTGTTCCATAGTAGGCAGAAGGATCACTGTACAGACCAGACGAGTCTGAGCCCAGGCCCAATACATGCTCAATGAAAGAATAAACCATGAAGTGAAAGAATCTTGCCCCGGCTACTGGATTTTTTGCGATCAGTCTGTATGCGCGATCAGATGCAACTGGTATCTCGGGTTTGAACTCCGTAGAAGTGTCTGCAAAATAGAGACAGATAGGGTGCTTAATATCCACAGGTGAGAGAGTGATATACCAGAAAGGGGCACCCTTAGCCACTACGAGAGACCATATTTCATTCTGCATGTATTTTTTGGATAAGGATGACCCTTCTATTTTTCCAGAAAGGACATCCAAGTCTTCTATCACTTTGAAGCATAGCTTCTCTTCCTCGCTTTCTGGCCTGATGAGCTCGCCCCCAGCCATGCGTGTTGCCATATCATCAAAGACAGTGCGATTTACAGATAGTAGGCGGTCTGCAATTGCTGCGAAATTCTCGCGTTCAACAGCCAGAAAGCCGCCGCTGGTAGCAGCTTGCACCTGCTCATGGCTGAACGCTGCAAACAGGTACCCAGTGTCCATCTGAAAATGTTTGTCATAATATAGGAGTAAGTTGGCCTTGTGTTTCTGTACAGACATACGACTCTTCGAAGCACCAACTCCACCCAATCCATATGGAAATAGCCATGGGAACATCTGAGGATAGAGCGAAGGGTCATTTCTCATCCAATTTTTTGGAAGGGTGGAATGTCCTACCCGCAAAACAGCTCCGTTTGTACGCCAATGTTGCAGAGCTAAACCTTTCAGCTCATCTTTAGTTTTGGTATCTAGGCTTTCGCCAGTCAGTCCATGGACTACAAATGGACAGTTACCATCGAGAACACCATTCTCACCTTCCACCTCATAAGCAGCAGGGTCTACGGTTCTGGCCACCTCAACACTACGGTGATAGACAACACTCACCGGAGGCTCATTCTCAGGGTATTGCTCGAGGTTCCCATATGATATCTCAAGATCGCTATAGTCCTTGTGATTGAGTTTCAACCATTCGAGAGCCTGCTGAACCACGGAGCGACATACCAAAAGCGGAGTGTGTTTGAAATCCTCCTCAGTAGGTTGGCATGGACCTGTAAACAGGACAGCAAGAACCTCATCAAGCTCGGAGACAGGCGGAGGGAGCATTTTGTATACCTTTTGTACAGGCGACTCGAAGGCTATCAGGTGAGCATTCATTTTTTTAAACCGGAGCTGGATACATGAGCATAACACAACGAAGTACGTACCCTTGCCACGAGAAGCTGTTCAACCCATGTCAAATTTTTCAGAACATCGGGTGGTTCGCCAAGCCATAGGCCATTTGCGAGAGCATTAACAGGAATGGAGCCCTTGAGAAGTGCAGCATGGCAACCTGCACAGACGTCATCACAGGAAGATGCGAGGACTGGGCCTGGAATTTCCCGAACCGGGTCTAGAGAAGAGTGCCTTTCAGCACATGTTATGCCAGGCTTATCAAGTATGCCCAAGAGTCCTTTCAGACTTTTCAATGGCAGCATTTGACTCAAGGGGTGAAGGAGACCGCACACTGCGCAGCCAGACTCTGAAATTGCAGCTGGGGATGAAGCTGAACAGAACTTCGCAATTACATGTCTAGCAAGTTCCGGACTCAAAGGAGGAGGCAGGAAGACAGCACCATTTTCGGGGCTAGGAGAGTCATCCTCCAAAATAATCGACGCCAGCATTGAGGGGAGCGGTTCGTAAAGAGGGTTGGAAGCAACAGCTTGTTCCCCATCAAGCGCTTCCTGGACCTGACCCGCCTTCGAGACAATTTAACAGGCAAAGGTTGGGCAATGGGATTATCAGATTTAGGTTGGAGCGAACCTAAGTCGGCATCATGAACTGATTGACCAGTACTCGCTTCCTCTTCTGTTTTGCGAGAGCCTGGTTCTGTAGGACGTGCCGCCCTAGCAGCTGCTCGACGTGCTGTATCTTTGCCTTGATCGTCAATGCCAGTGACAAATACAGAAATTAAAGACGTACATTGAGTGCAGCTGTGGGCTTTGAAAGGAAGCAAGGACAATGTCCTGTTGAAAGTTCGAGGAAGGGTTATGCCATGTGCCCGAGCTATAAGACGCACATTTTTGATTGATATGTGAGCCATAAGATACTTAAGAGGGACTCTAGCATGTACAACGCAATCGCTTGCTGGATAGGAAAGCAGCCCTACGTCAGTTACGTGGGCAACAAAGTTCAAGAGAGATTTAGGAGGAAGTTGATCAGGTCCCGCAAGGATAAAAGGTAAGACCTCTTCAGGTGAGGAGAAACTCTTGCCACCACCCACTTGGACACTCCGCACTCGGCTCTTTTTTTGTTCAATTCTCCTGCAAAGGGGGGGAATTCTCGCGACTTGATGAGTGGTACGCAAGTTAAGGCTATTTCTGAGACCCCACTCCAATGCAAAAATGGCAGTACGTATGACGTACCCATCAGAGAGATCGGGCCAGTGTGGCAGGAGCATAATCGAGTTGTAGTGGGCACTAAACATAAACTGTGTATCACATACAAACAGTCTGCAGGCACAAGTGCGCATCGAATTCATATAACGACGAGAGACAACACTATAATCAGGTGCAAGCACGAGAGGCCTCATAAAGGCAATATTGATTTGACGAACAAGCTCTGAGGGCAAGCAGATGGTCGAAAAACAGAAGAAACAAAACCAATAATTTCCTTGGTCATAACGACAACGTGGTAGAGGAATTGGCACACGGGCCAAGATATTATGTAAAACGGAAGAGATGGAAGCAAACAAGCGTTGAATAAAATCATATAGTGGCCACCGAGCCGGCCGAAAGCAGTCAAAGGTGTATTGTGTTGCATGAGGAGAGGATAAAGGACCATTGCACTCGCATGGCAGGACAAAGTTTGGGAATGGCACTGTAAGTACAGAGAAGTTCAAGGGGACGGGTTCAAGAGAGCGAAGCTCCATTGTGAGATAGTTGGGAATTCCCATAGAAAGGAGAGAGCAGGGCTCTAAGATGATGTAGGAGCCAGTGTACAATAGAACACAGTCACAAGGCTCAGGGGAGGGTGATATCGGGGCAGGAGGCAAACATCCATCATGGGAGCTGATGTACAGATGTAAGCGGCAGCGTACGATGAACAGATAAAAAAAACATTCTCACAGATTGTGATGGACAAATTCAACATGTTGACTTATGAAGAGAAAGGCGTGTATGAGGACATAGAGGTAGGCACCAAAGATATAAGAGACCTTCATGACTTAGTGTCGAGCTGTAGGGAGGCAGGTTCCAAGCGGGTTCTCAAAAATGTTGCGAAGAGGACAAAACAAACTGTGAGAAAGGCTTATGCAATGGGTGGTATATACCATAACTCAGGACTTGCCGCGGACCTCAGTTGCAACGAAGACATCTGGTGAGACCAAAATAGGTCACCTTCCGAAAATGATCTGCGTCTTATCTTCAGGAGCACAAGGCACTGCAGGAGGACGATCGTATTAAAGGGCGAAATGGAGGTGGGTATTCGAAATCGGTCAAGCAAGCAGCAGCAGCATCTCTCCTCTTCTCACAGAGACAACGGGTTTCAAAACTTTTAGGAAAGCCCACGCATACCAAATGGCACCTTCCAAGGATGAAGGCAAGGGGGAGACAATCGATTCCCTCAGTGAGTGCAACCGTACTATCACATCTATCCAGGTTATGATTCTCCATAGTCGAGCTTGCGACATACATTGAGGAATCGGACAAGCGTCAATGTCAGGCCGAGGAACAGATGCAGCTTAAAAGACAGGAGCAACAGTTGAAGGAGATGGAAGAGCAAACGAAGGCATACATAGGTGAGCCATGCTTTTCAACGTGTTCCCTCCATGTCTGCTGACTTTAATTCCTTGACACAGAGGCGATGGCTGAGGTCGCAGACGATCAAGAAGCGTGGAGTCCACCTGCACTCTCGGACTACAGAGGCCAATGCAAAGGTATGTGCATAATCTTCTGCATGGGGTATCAATGCACGGACCGACAAGGGCTGAGCTTATTTTAGGGTGGGTTATCCTTGTCGATTTTCTGTCAGTCATAAGGTTCAATAGAAACATTCAAAAGGTCCTTATCGGACGACAACAAGAGTGAGATGATGCATGAGTGGATCTGTTTCTTCGCCATGCTAATCCTTATAACGTGTATATATTGTTTACAACACACCGCTAGTCATTGACGCCCAAGGCGGATTTGCTGAAGACCAGGGATACGTCTCAGAGGAGGTGCTTCTTTGGGAGCAGATAAGAGAAGAGGAAGAGGACTGAAATAGTTAGTTGATCCTTAAAACCATATATGTGCCTATCCAAACGACGTCTGCAACAGTTTCACTATACGCAAAGAAATATATATTATATTAAGCAGCAGCAGTTATTGTCGAAGTTGGACAGACGAAGTAAAGTAAAAAGGCTAGGGCCACCGTCACGACCGTGCTCGCTTCTTTGCTTTCCTGCGGGCTCCTTTAATCTTGAGATCGACCTCCGATTCATCATCACTGCTAGTGCCCTCGGTGTCGAGAGAGGGAGTAAGCGCATCAATGACAGGCTGTGGAACATTGAGACCGAAGCTGGCAGCAACTGCTAGGTTGCCAAAAACATATCCGTGTGTAAAGGGAAATTCTAACGAGGAGATTAGCAACAAATGCAGAGCAAAGCTTCATGGCCAAACATACCATAGTCTACGGCCTCTGGGCAACGAACTATATCATATTCAGGGCCATGCCATGCGAAAGTGCCTCTCCTATGGGGCGTGTTATCAGAAACAAACATCGACCATGCTGGACCACCTTGAACACAGGAGGAAATGGCTTTGGCCAGGTCGGCCAACGTCATGGATGCCAGGGAACCATTGACTTTCGCAGCCACTGCTAGCTGTTTGTAGTGAATGAGCAGGTGCGTGTGGTGAGCAAGGAAACTGCAGAAGATAGACTGCATTGCATCCAGCCCAGTAATGGTGCCAGAGGGAAGGACAAATTGATGGTTGGAGAAGATCCAATACATAAAGCTCCGAGAGCGTGTTCGGTTCTTGATGGATGCCTCGAAAGCCCACTCGTTTCCAGCATAGTCCCACAGAACAAGAGCGCTAGACAGTTCGAAATAAATGCACAGATACAAGACGGCTAGAAAGCCATCCCATTTCGAGAGGTCTGGTACATGTGGGCTTCCTAAAGAACATAAGTCACCTGTGGAACCGATGAAGAAGACACTTACTGGTTTTCCCTGGAGAGGGCCCCATCAGCTCGCACTGGTAATATACAAGGAGACACATTAGAATCGAGTGGGAAGCTGAAAAATGGTCGGTGTTCGAATAACTGGTTGAGCCAATGAGATGGTGGTAGGATCCAACAATGCTTTCGGGAATTGTAGTGACAGCTTTGAAGTGTCCACCTGTACAGATAGACGATACTGGTGTGACGACGCAGTGGGGAAGGCCAGCGCGCATTGATCTGATTTCCATGAGCCAACGGAAAGGGTGCACAGAGAGGAAGAAAGGACGTACAGGAAATCTCCAGCAGCGAGCACCATGACATGCACATCCCACAGATCTTCGTTTGCCTCGTCAAGTTTGAAACTGGTCATCACATCTGGCCTCATGAAAATCCTGAAGTCTCCGTTTTTGGGAACCGCTATGAACCATAGTTTGAACCCCCGTCTCAACCCGAAGGAAGGTACTGAGCCCGTTGGCGTCGATGTGCCAGAAGTGGTGTGCAGAGCCCGTAGATGCAATGGCCCAACACATTTCTGGAACAGGATAAAGCTTGCTAGCTCGGCAATACACTTTGCCCTGGACCTTGAGCCAAGCGAACCAGTCACTTGAGATGGGGAGTTTTGGGTACATGTTGTATAGAGCGGGTAGATGCAAGGCACTCAGGGCCTTAGGAGGATCAAGAGATGCAGCTGCAAGGAGGTCTCTGACGGTTCCACGTCGCGTACGAGCACCGTTATTGACAGTGAAGTCTGGGAGGTGAGATAAGCACGAGACACGGAAATTGATGATGGGGAAGGAATAACATGTACGAACCATGGAGTGTAGTTATTTCATCCACGTTACAGATCTCACTAAAGGCCTCTTCTGTAAAACCGGTGTCGATGGAAGACAAGGCAATCACATGGATGCAGGCCTTTGTTCTGTGCATCTCTAGAAGCTCAGCATGCATGGCATTTTGGTACTTGTCGCGGGTAAGCATCATTATGGGGGAAGGTCGGCCAATTCCTGTGCTGCGACGGACAGCATCGTCAAGCTTGTAGAACCATTTCAGGTCAGCGGCGAGCTAAAGTTGGACCGTCAGACAAGTGTTCAGGGGGGGCACAGGACGGAATTAAAGAGAGAGGAAAACAAGGAAGAGTACTCACATGAAATTTCGGGAGCCATGTGAAGGCAGGACTCTCGCTATTGATGGGATATGAAACTTCAACATCTCCGAAAGTGAACCCCGTCGTATCATCAAGATCCAGATCCGTGTCTTGAACCTCTTTGTCCTGACGGGGTGCAAGGTAAGAGCAAGGACGATAGCAGAATAGACGTAAACAAACCAAATCCTCCAACGTAAGGTCTATGAAATCAGGATTTTGCTGAACTTTGACAGGCCTTGGCGCAGCTGCCTCCTCAGTGTTGGACTTTCCATGCTTCTTGCGCTTCCGCTGGTTCCCCGTCGAAGCGGGATACGGGGTCTCTTGCTTCTTGGTGGTTGCACAGCCTGACCGGCGCAGTGTGAACTGATCATCAACGATTTTAGGGATATTGTTGGTTGGGATAGGAGATGATGGGGCTTCAGACAGTTCAGACAAGGTGTCATTGTTATCTCCCTTGTCCACAAGGTCTGCTGTGTTGTTTGTGAGATGAGGTTCTGCTGAAGGCTCCGTGTTTGCTTGCAGGATGGCATCAGCTGGAAGGGAAGCTGGAGGACATGGGGGAGGACTTGTGGGAGGAAGTTGAGCAGGCAAAGGGCCAGCAGGGGGAAGATCCACAACGGAAGCAGTAGCGATGGTGCTTGGAGGACTTGGATGGAGTCCAGCACCTGAAGGGGCACTGCTGAGGGTGGCACTGCTAGGATCATCACAGGGACTTGGCTTAGAAGTTAAGCAGGGAATAGTAGAATGTGAAGCCAAAAGGGATATGTCAGGCCGCGCACTTGCAGGCCTTTTGTCAAAATCGATATCGACATCATCTACCCGGGACGTGGATGGGGTACTAGCATTGACAGCCGATTTGGGAGAGGCAAGTGCGAACCACGCGGGTGTGGAAGCACCCAGCACCGGTTGCAGCACAGAGAGTGCATCTTTAACATGGGCTACAACGTCACCACCATGTGTAGCGGCAAGCAATACTTTCCACATCGTGTCATTGGCTGCAACCATCCAAGGAGGACGGGAGACGGAACCAAATTGAATCCACGACTCGAGAAGGGCTGACTTCCCAGCAAATTGGTCATAGGATCGAGGAAGTAGGAGCATGACGGGCGAGACAGCAAGTGCCAGAAAAAGGGTCCTATGCATAGTCGTGCTACATCCTTGGGTACTTGGACCGAACTCAGAACGTATGTTGTCCATCCTCTCCCTGTCCTTGCTACTACCACTAACAAATAGGAGGAATACCATTAGAAAGGGAGAATTGCAGGGCACGAGGAGCGACTCACAAAGAAGATACTATGAACTCCTCAATTTGTGAAGTCTCGGTGGGGAGGTATACGTTGCCTTTCAGTAAATACACCAGATGCAGGGCAGCTGAAGAAACATTTATACGCATGTGGACCAACCCACTCTTGCGTACGTTAGCAACGAGCATGGCATAAAGACCGAGCAGAGGATTTTGAGGGGTGTCAGTGGATGTCAGGGAGGATGCCGAAGAAGAGAGTTTCAGAGGCTTGTCACTACCGGCAAGCACCTTATGAGTTCGTTGCAAAAGTGTGTAGATAAGTCATTAAGATCTTTGAAAGGCTAAAAGACGCGGTAAGAGCCCCGAACAACAGCCAAACAAATTGGACAAACTGTTTTGGTTCAATCCACGACCACCGGAAGTCCAGAGCTGGGGGGCACTACCCGATGCGTATGTCCAAGTCAGGACAGCTCCAGGTCCACCAGACGATAAGTCATGAGAGTTTTGAAAAGGCTCTCCTTGCACTGGTCTTCGGATGCGCAGGTAACATGTCGGCCATGCATTTGCTCGACGAAAAGGGAGAATTGATCGGCTCGAACAGCAGGAGTATTCCGAGCTTCAAGTTCTGTAAGTCGGCAGGCTAAGGCCTTTTGTTTTTGAGGACAATAACGTAAAGGTGTCAGATGCATATCAGGCGAGCATCCGTAGGCAATATGCACATATACTGGTGAGTCGCGTCCAACAAGGGCAGGCAAGTCAGGCTTAGTGCAGATATTGTCGGTGAACCATGGATAAGATGCAAAAACACTGTTTTCAACTCTCGCATGAGGCAAAGACGGCGACGATGCCATGATAGCAAGAGCAGAAAGGAAGGTAAACAAATTAACTGTTTGTTATATGGTTACATAACAGGCATCGGCATCAAAACAGCCAAAAATACATGTTATGTAATGGGTGGTATATACCATGAATACATTCATGGGTCCGGGAAGCACTTATTCTGGGCTGACATTCTAAAGCAGAGATGGACAACGGGTTTATACGGTCAAATAGGTAGTTATACAACCGGCGATGGGGAAACTACATAGCAAAAGGAACACTCAAAGGTCGGAGGCCAGAAATGCAGAAAGTAGTACAGCGTCCGGTAGAAAAAAAATTAAAAAAAGTTAGCTTTACTTCACTTAAGCTTGAGCGCGACCCTTGCCCTTCCTGTCAACTGCGGGGGCAGTATCGCGAGGGCCACTCCCCTTGGTGAGGAGGGAAGAGGGAGTGTTGAGGACGACCACGAAGAGGACATTCATAGAAAGGTACCTGCAGATGAGTGAGTACATGAAGAAAAACAAATAAATAGATGACATGTTTCGCACCTCTGCGCATTTGGATTGTCCCTATTGAGAGTGTACCAATTGACGCTGTAGCCCACACTAACGATGGAACAACAAGGCAAATCAGACCGGTGGTTCATGTACGGCCGCCACGACGGCAGTGCATCGAAATCAGCGGGGGTGAACCTGAAAGGGCGGCCCGTCTCACTCCTTCCATCATAGATCGGGACTGTGTAGCATTCATCAGCAAATAAGCAGCAAGTCGGAAGGAGCGCCACCCACCAGCTTCATCATATTCCAACACGGTGCACATGGCGTTATTGTTGTCAAAGGTTCGGCGAACAGGGACGGTGTCAACATCGAAGAGATCGTTGTCAGAGGCGGTGCTGGCCTTTTGCTTTGGGACCACATAGCCACCTTCTGGAGAGAGGGAGAGGTATGAGCAATGTAGGCAAGCAAAAGATGATGGATACATACTGAAGTTCATGGTGGCACGCTTACCCTGGCCTCTGGTGACAAACACAAAGCCCCCCGAGGAATAGCTTCCCCTAACCCCCGAAGGTGGGAGGCCAAAGGTGTGAAAAATTGCAGCAGTGTCACGCACAATCTCCTGCGCAAAGGGGTTGATGGAAATACGATGCTGAAGAAATTTTTTGTTGTCAAAGCTGCTTGTCCCGGCAAGAATGCCTTCATCAGCGAGATGGCACGACGCAACAATCCCGGCCATTAAGCAAGTTGCGTAAGCTCCGTCACCCTTGAGCGCGAGGCAGCGACGATTGGAGGTGAGGAGAGACAGTTCGATACGGCCAGGATTGACGTAAAAACCATGGCGCACGAACAGCAGGGCTTGAAGGAGGGACCTATAAAAACACAAGAGTTAGAAGGATATACATTGGGTAAAGTGGGACAGGCGAAATGTAGCATACTGCATATTCTCCTCCGTCATGTGTGACCTGAGGCGTGCAACCCGACTGGTCTGGCGGGGAACATCTCCCAGAGCTTTATCGTATCCATAGGAGTCAATAAAGGCTCGTTTTCTGGTCGATTGTGTTAGTGGAGGCAGGAGGCACAACAAGATGTCAAAACACACTCAATGAAGGGAAGGTTATCATAAAACCCCTGCTCGCGCATGTCATCGTCCTGAAGCTTCACCGACATGATGGGTAAATCAAGGATGTTTGTGTCTGCATCGTCATTGCTACATGACGGCAAATGAGTATATGGGATGCATGGGGAAGTGGGGAGAGGGCGATACACACTCTTCATAGTTGGCTTCCTGAGTGGTAGGCACAGGCGCAAGGTTGATACTGAAGATAATACCGAAGGATGGCGTCAGAAAGGCTTGCCCACTCTAGTAATGAAGCAAACAAATTCACCTGCTGGTGTCCGCTTGAGGGCCATTGTATGAAGGGTGAGGCGCATCCCCCTCAGAGGCTTCATCATCGACAATCATCTTCTGCGCAATACGACGAGCGCGAGCAGGAGCATCATTCAACGCACGGCGGGCAGCAATCGAGGCATCCAAGTGATCCGCCTCGTCGAAACTATCTGGAACAATGAAGTTGTCGTAAACATACCCCGCTGAAGCCAAGGAGCCTCCGTTAGACGAAGTCTGGCTGTCATCAGCGTGGGCTGTAGTCAAGCCCTCTGTCAGGAAAAGGCCCCGAACGAGACTGGTGGGTAGGATAAACGTGAGTGAAAGAATTTATAGCACGGAGGCCACACACCAAGAGACGGGGGGCATGCTATCGTCTTCATCGGAAGAAGAAAGGGAAATTGGTGTGTTGGATCTGGCAGTAGGGTGGACTCGCGACGCAGCCTTGATGGCAAGAGGAGGGGAAAGACGGGGCTCGGCGGGCTCCTGTTTGTCAGGGATGCGAGTAAGAGAGGATGCCTTAGGCCCGGTCGCTATGACATGCTTGGAAGCGGAAGCAGCAGCAGCTTTCTCGGTCGGGATACGGAGACAACTATTGAACAACAAGTCAAGAGCAGGTTACAAGGAAGTTGAGATGGACTGACGTAGATTGCTTGATGGGCGTAGCATCTGGGTCATTGGCTGACAATCCAGCCAGCGCTTGTCTAGAAGCAAGAAGTTATTAGCATTCAGCAAGCTGTTAGGCCAATGATAATAGACACAATACGGCAGAACCCACAGGCATGTCCTCCATCGCCCTTTTCTTTGTCGGGGAAGGCGTTGATGGAGGGATTCTAAACAGACAGCATATTAGCCCTCACTGCGTAGAAGGTTAGATGAGGAAGCAATGCACCCTTCGTCAGCGGGAGCAAGCTTACGCTTAGCGGGGCTAGAAGTCGTAGCAGCGGTTTCAACAAGACTGAGGAAGGGTTCAAAATGAAGATAATAAGAAACCAGACTCATATGTGCAACAGACCGATGTCATACCTATCTGCAGAGAGACCAGAGGATGCAGCGAGAGCGGCCTGAAAAAGGCTGGTAGCAAAGGGAAGAAAAGATCAGAGGGCGAAGACAGTGACAAGGTTAAATTACACATGCTAAAAGTTTATCTGCTGGACTGCACAACAGAGTAAGTTCCTTCGAAAAGGGGAAGTAAAAGCTGACACACAGATTTTTGAGCTGTTCGTCAATCGAACGCTCCAGAGCGTCAGTAGGTTTTGCAGCCTTGCAAGGAGGCATTTTGCGGTGGGCAAGAAAGGAAGAAGCAAGAAAACAGCTATATAGGTTGAGATAGGTGAGTGATAGGTGGAATGGAAAGGTACGACAGGTAAATGGGTGCCACCTCTTATTAAGAGGAGGCTCAAGCCCAACGCCTCAGAGGCTTGTTCTGAATACACGCGAAGAGCGCAGTCGGGGGATAACGGAAGTGAACCGACCAATGAACAGCTGCCAGTGTCAAAGAATCCCATATCACAAGGGAGAGCTGCAACCGATGAACATTGTCGTAACCAAGAAAGAAGCACAGGCTTGCCATCGCTGATGGAGAAGGGGACACAACCTAAAAGAAGTTTGTTGAGCATGTGTGTGTATGCGGCACCGAGAACCACCAGGTCAGCTGGGGTTTGGCTCCGAATTGTGATTTCTAGAGAGGAAATGTTATGAGCACAGTCGATCGGTTTCAAGTAGATACGCACGGGAAGAGTAGGAGCATCGGTGTTAGGCTTCCCCAAGACACACATGATCAATGTGCTCAACCTGTGGGGAGGATGAGCAAAAAGGGTGGATAAACCTTCGTATTACCGCATAGTCAGTAGCCGCTATCTGTGGACCAGCAACACACACACCTTCACAAGACAACCATGGACGCAGCATACGACAAGGAAAAAGCCAGTAAGCATCATTTGCGCAGTCTTCCAATACTGGGAACGTACCAGAACAGCATCACTGATTCCAGACTAGAACAAATACTCGAACGCCTGGTAGGGGAAGCCAGCACGGAAGACGAAACGTGCCTAAATGATTTGCTCAAAGTGAGGGTTGCTAGCAAGGATATTAAAGCGATCGGACCTCGTCTAATAAAACGTCTTAGGATCCTGAGTGGTTCGAAAGTGTGCACATCAAAGAACTTACTAAAGACAAAGCGTATGGCCTGGTGTGCGCTGACAGCCAAGGACAACCAACGGACGAGGAGTGCGTTTTTACGGTGTACGGAGCGCTGGCAAAGAAGGACCTCCTTCCGTTGAAACTGGGTGTGAGGCAACTGTGAGCAGTTGGAAATCCAACAAAGTCTATTGTACTGATACGAGGGCAACCAATCCAGTGACGCAGGGAGGGTGAGGTTTCTCAAACAGTTCTTCCGCCTAGACGGCCTGGGAACCCAGCAATTCTGTGCTGCGATAGAAGCCACCACAGCTGTTTGCGAGCTATTCAACAGGGTCTTCGAAGAGGGAACACTTGAGCATTGGAA
Source organism: Tephrocybe rancida (assembly GCA_018858115.1). Taxonomy (NCBI): domain Eukaryota; kingdom Fungi; phylum Basidiomycota; class Agaricomycetes; order Agaricales; family Lyophyllaceae; genus Tephrocybe; species Tephrocybe rancida. Next base: position 2,853 of record JABCKT010006660.1, on the reverse strand, counting down.
GGATGGTCTCCCGGGCGACGAAGATAAACTTTTGGACATGTCAAACAAAATAGTCACGCAAACAGCTGAAGCCCATGACCAGGAGCATGTACCGTTTGAAGCCAGCAATGACCCGGCGGGGGTTATGGAAGCGCTCTTGCAAAAAGGGTTTATTAGAACGGAGGATAACATAGTACAGTATTCAGAGGGCAAGCTAGGTCTTGAGGGCAAGAGAAGGTGAGTACGGACAAGAATTATACAGTAACACGACTTACAAGGACAGAAGATACGAGAAGATTGGGCCTCAAGCGTTCCGAGTTGGTGACATAGTGTCCGCTCAGCTTTCGTTCAAAGCTATTGTTCTGAAAGAAGGTAAGACGAAGAAGAGCCAAATGATTGTGGTACTACGCTCTCTGTCCCTGCTGGCCAAGAGCTACAACTATAAGAAGGCAAGTCAACTAAACAATAAAAGCAGCGACTTACTAACTTGATAAACGTATAAAGGGGGAGCTTGTCAAAATTCCGAGGGAGGTGGTGCAGCCCGACACGCAGAAAGTACCGGTCATGCTTAAGACAAAGCTAAGGGCGCTGGAGGATGAGGAGGTGTATGAGGTGGGGAAGAGAATGAATGAGATGGCGATGGATGCCTGCAGGCGATACGGTTGAGTGCTAAACAGACATCATACTTCACCTGCCAACAAGTCGTCTGTTAATTACATTCTACCACGAAAATTTTGATCGTGATGACATAACCCACTGTATATACCACATGAGACCCGATTTTCGGCCGAGCAGGTTAGTTCCGAAACGCCGTCACACCATTGACACGAAAATTTTGATCGTGATGACATAACCCACGGTATATACCACAAGAGACCCAATTTTCGGCCGAGCGGGTTAGTTCTGAAACACCGTCACACCATCGAAGATATCATCGCCTTACTCGTTCGGCTTATTGTTTCAATGGTATATATATATTAATTTACAGGCTGCTGCAAGCATACTTGAACCGGCGCCTGTAGATGGTATTTCCAAAAGATAAACGGGTCGAACACAAAAGTGCACGGAGCGGTAGTACGTACATCAAAAGGTAAATTGCTAACCACCACATGTATCCTACATCCAAACGAGAAAGAAGCAGGAAAAACAGGAGAGCGGAACCACATATGGCATAAGTACATATGTAGGTGCTCAAAATGCCATAACACATTCGAACATTCATCAGGTCGATGCAAGCCAAATGTACCTACATGCACACTGAGTTGAAGGAGAGACATAGGACAGGAGGCAGTAATAGGACTTAACTAGGTAACATAGTAATAGAACGTGCTCACCAATGAAGCCCGTTGGTGATCAAGAGTGTAGGCATAGTATAGGGAATGTTGTCATGTCACTGTAGCGAAAGCCAACGGAAATGCGGACTGAACTCTGGTCACATGGCTTCATTTTTTCAAGACAACTTTTGGTTTCAAAAAAATCCCATGCGAAGAAAAAAGGAATGACCTCAATCTATAAATAGATCTCGGAATAGATAGTTAAATACCCTACTGTACCAGAGTGAATGCTAGAAACCGTAACACATAATGGGGGGGCCAAAAGTTTGTTATTTGTGGGATAGTAATGCATAACGGTGCCCAGTATCTTCATCTCAGCGTAAAATTTTCCTACTGCCTACTCACAACTATGTCCTGGGCGGGCCTGCGGTGCATCGGTTTCTTAATTGACTATCTGTCACGCATAACGCAGGTTGAGTTTCTTGGTCATAACCAATTCGGAGTGTAACGCACCCTCACCAGTATCTACCATACACTCGGGTACAGTATATGCATATTTACTCCTTCTGCCGTATACGTATACTATATGGTTGGAGCCTTACCTGGGTAACAGCACGAGGCTATGCAGGCTCCAGATCCCTCCCCATCTGGAGGGGATTGGGTGGAGCAGATGCAGTGGAGCTTGAGGAGGAAGAGGAGGCGTGGAGATGTGATGAAGAGAGAGGAGTGATGTGCAATGGGGGTAGGGCTACGGATAGTAATTACATTAGCTGAAGAGATGGTTTGAAGGGAATGGAACGTACATGAGTAGAGCCTGTGACACGTTCTTCCGACTACCGCGCCTTGCCCCCTTTCCCCAAGAACGATCTTCGTCGATCACCAAATCAACATCGGCAGCACCCCGTTTGACGAGATCAGGGTGCAGAAGTATGTACTATAGACCTGAGCATATCCTCAAGGGAGCCGCATGTGGGAGCTGAGTACTGAGGACACAGCGCCTTTGTGTTTGTACAGGAAGTGTTCGGTCGCTGGAGGACAAAAGTTCAAAAGGGCTGGACATCAGCAACTCTGGGAAAACTAGGTATGACCTTTTGGAACGTCACAATATTGTCACAGATCACAAGGCCATATAAGGCCATTTCCGGTCATTACAAGGGCCCCACAATGAGGTCGGATTTTATAGACCGCCACAATCCTTGTGAGCGATTGCGAAACCTTGTAAGGGACCACCTCCCAAGGTGAACTCCACATGACCATGGGGACTTAGACAAAAAACACAGACTTTGGATTTCGATCTTTGTTCAAAATAAGTCGGGCATGTAAGAAGTTGTACGCAATTCCAAAAATGGGATGGACATGCCTAGCCGGCGACAGGAAATGGAAAATTGCGTATGTTCTGTTTTGTTATACTGAAAATTACATGCCATCTCGCCTTACATACCCTGGGCAGTGTACTGCAAATGTCGAGGCCAACGAGAAGAGTGGGCTGCACACGCGCTACATGGGCAATGAACAATACTCTAATAAAGCCACAATGTTAGTCCAGTGGTTTAAGTCTTTGAGTTTTCCCTAAGCAAGCAAGTCATAAGAGATCCTAAGT
>JABCKT010006659.1:0-29504 GCA_018858115.1 Tephrocybe rancida | reverse complement strand
AAAAGTGGTAAATTACTGTTAATAACCTATGTAAATAACACTTGGTTAATAACCCTCGACTTATATCCGCAACACTAGTTCAGGACGTGCAGTTGGTAGGCGACCTGATCAGTTCCGCCTAGTCGAAGCTGTTTCGCGTCGCGTAGGTACGGGAGCCTGTCGACAGGGAAATCATAGATATCCATGGCAGGTCGTAAGAAGCGCTGGTGGATATTCATTAGCGTTGTAACTTTGGAGGATTGTACGAAGAGAGCATGAGGAAGAGGTCGTGCGCACGCGGAGTACGAAACGTCGGAAGCGTCGATGACGCAAAGAGTATGGCGGTGAGTATTCATAGAATCCGCAACTCAATCACCCAGAGCCACAAGCTTGTAGGGCAGTGGTAGAGTTCGCCAAAGTTAAGGATGCAGTGATAAATTCAACTTACCGCCTGTCTTACACAAGTTCGACACACGCCCCTGTTGGAATATTGGGTCAGGGTACGAACGTTCACAATACCCATATCGAGAACTCACTTATTGTCTTCCTCGTGATCCATCATTTACTTATGGATCTCGCCTCCATTCACATCATGGACTAACCTATTTAGTATTCCTTGCCAACTATACTACTCTCTCGCTGTATATAGTTCCCCTCCATTGTTGTAGTTCCTCATCCGTTTGCCTCTCGAGCTCACCGAGGTCAAACGATATCTTATCTTATCTTGTGTTTGCTGAACTCGCATCGGATTGCGAAAGCTATGTCAACAGCCCCATGTAGACTTCTTCCGCTAAATTGTTGCTGCCGATTTAAATATAAAGATAGCCAGGTAGATGTTAGAAATGCATTGGGATGAAACGTGGGATAGTGAGGGTGAGGTCTTGTTTTTGTGGCTGATATTGAACATTGTGACATCAACAAAAGTCAAAATCCTACCGGCCACCAAACAAACGCTCCATATCCTGTCAACGGGAATGGCAGAATCTGGGAATGGCACGGGGGATCCCGTTTGAAAGGGAGCCCGTGTTAAGGACTGTGTTGCGTCCGACCAAGTACCCGCAAGGGTCACGCAGGCACCCAAGGGGACGGTGTTGGGGAATGATGGAACCCATAAGCCGCCTCTGGTACAGGAATGGTAAGTCCCGCGCTTCTACGCTCGCACCCGGCAAGATTCGCGCCAGTCAAGATATGGCGCAGGTAGTACATCCCGGGGGTTTCGAGTCCTGGAACGAAGACCAAACCAACCTCCTCTACCTTCTGTGGAATCTGCCCTTCCCAAATTTTTTTTTTTTGAATTTTGAATTCAAGAAAAACTTGGAGTGTAGCAACTTGAGCAGCAGCGACACGCTGGTAACGAGGGTAGGAGATCCGCAGGAAATCCGGTGTCGCAAGTCGAAGAAAAGGCTAGAGCACAGCCAATCACTGAGTATCTGTGGCATTCATTTCGCCTTGTTGAATGAGGTCTTGTGTACCTCCAAACTGCTGGTTCGGAATAAGCTTGAAATGAGTTGCCGAAAGTCAGTAGATTAGAGTTACTATGTAGGCTGTCAAAACATGAGAGAGAACAAGACAAAGGGACGACACCAATTATAAGATCAAGTGAGGGCTGCTTGTAAAATCATGAAGTAATACTCCTTCTCTCTCCTTCATCATGTCCAACCTCCCAACAGCCTTCGATCCATCTACCTGCGTCCGCAAAGGCCTCTGCCCGGTCACAAAACTGCGTGCCCAGGGCCCCGAGCTCCTCGAGAGCCACTCGCTCTATTATGAGCAACACGGCCATGGCGCGAAGTACAAAGTCGTCTTCATCATGGGCCTGAACTCCAGCTCGTTCTCCTGGGGACCACAGGTAGCGCACTTCGGGCACTCTTCAGAGCACTCCGTGCTCGTCTTTGACAACAGGGGCGTCGGGAACTCTGGATATCCCCGCGGACCATATACGTGAGCTGAGGGGGTCGGTATTACGCGCCGCAGCCGCTCAAGTCACATGCATTTTATAGCACTAGTGGTATGGCAGAGGACGCCATTGCGCTTTTTGATTTCATTGGTTGGACGGAAGAACGCGACTTGCACGTCGTCGGCATAAGCCTCGGGGGGATGATTGCCCAAGGTCGGCGCACACAGTGCTGTCGGACCAGCTTTTCCCATTATTGACTCTTTACAGAGCTTGCCACCAAGATACCCAACCGTATAGCATCTCTCACTCTCGCAGTTACCACCCCCGGTGGGCGGCCATGGAATAACTTCCCCCCTGTACGTCCCAACTTCCAAAATCTCGACACTCCAGCACCCCGCTCATGTGCCATACCAGTGGTCCGGACTCTCTTCCCTCACTAGACTCATCTTCACACCAGACCCCGCGATGAAGGCCAACATCGTGACAGAAATGCTCTTCCCGAAATCATGGCTAGACCTTAAAGCAGAAGACGAAGCCGTAGGCAGGACAAACCGTCAAGTCCAAGCTGAGGTACGACATTAGGCTTCCTACCAAAACTTTTGCTGACTCGACATGCGTCTTCAGGGGTTCATTCGACGCGTGGCTATCACCCAGCCGCAGCGATTCATGGGGCACATATCCCAAATGGCAGCCGGACTGACGCACCACTGCTCCCCGGACCGCCTACGGCTGATCTCTCGCTCAATCCCCAAAATCGTCATCCTCACAGGCGACGTCGACAACCTCGTCTTGCCCGCACACTCTCTAGATCTAAAGGCCTCGATGCCAGAAGCGGAATATATCCAATGGGCGGAAACAGGACACGGAATACACATTCAGCGCGTAAAGCAGTTCAACGAGCTACTAGAGCAAACCTTTATAGAAGGCCAAAAGCGTTCTCATACCCATTAATTATCTACAACCACCTGTCAGCTGGCCTGACTATTATACCAAGTCCCATAATACAGTAATATATCATCTAAACTTTTTCCACGGCGCCAGCCGCTTCCTCTACAACCCACGGCCCAGCGTCGCTCAACGAACAGCCCCCAGGACACTCGCACACCCCTCCAAACTGTTTAGGCAGATTCTGGCGTGGTATCTGCTTGAACAGTTCATCCTGGTACGAAGATCCCAAAATATTGATCTTCGCCACCGTCACCGGATCCAGCCAAGGTTTGACGACGGACCACACTGCGGAGAAAGCCCATGGCGCGTTGATGATGTAGAACTTGCCCATGGTCTCTGGGTATTTGTCCGAGCTGATCTTGGACGCCTCCATGACATAATCTTTAACACGGTAGAATTTGGAGAGGGAGACGTTATAGAGATCGAGGATGGTGCAGGAGGTCTCGACGGGGTGTCCAAATTCCTTGGAGCACGCGGGGAAACGGTACTTGGCGGATTTCTCGTACTCGCAGATCAAGCGTTTAATCTGACGGTCCGGGGTAGTGACACTGTAGAGCGCTTCAATGTCGAGCTTGCCGAGGACCTCGATGTAAATTGGCCGGCCATCCTGATGGCAAGGTAAGATGACGCGATGAAGTTGGATCAGGGACATACCTTGTCTGTCTTGTGATAGTATTGAGGATAATACTTGTCGACCTCGCGCTTTTCTTTGAAGTCGAAAGTACTAGATAGATGGCGATGTGAGCTGCGGATGAAGAGTATACGCGACTACGCACTGACCTGATGATATCATCCACGTTGTCGGACTTGCGCCATTCCTCTGCCTCCTTCAGCATCTTCCATGCTTCCACTAGGTCGAATTTACGTGCTCTGAGGAATCTGAAAGTAGAAGGTGTCAATGATGGGGCCGCTCATGAGGCGATGCCCTTGACCTGAGCAAGAACGCATCATCCATTCTCTCTGGCACGAATATGCCCTCCGCAATCAACTCCTCCTTGAACTTGGCAAGAGCCTCCTCCTTCTCAGGCGACAAGTTTCCGAGTCTACCTGGAAGAGGCTTGTAGCTGGAATCTGTGACGTTTGGTGTTGACATGGTGGTAGGTGATCAAGATTGTTCGGAACACGGAGACTCCGAAATTCGCATTTCGCTTCACTTTCACTTGCATTCAATCTCATCAGAAGTAACCTTTTTATTATATTATCTCGTGCAGTGTAGTAAAGTCCCTCTCTCTATGCTGCTGCTCCGTTAGCCCTACCAAGCGTATTCCACGGCCCAGCATCGCTTAGCGAGCACGAGCCCGGGCACTCGCAAGTCCCACCAAACTCCTTGGGCAAGTTCTCCACTGGTATCTGCTCCAACAGCGTCTTCTTAAAGCCAGTCCCCAAAATAGCCACCTTCGACACCGTCACCTCGTCCAACCACGGCTTAATGACGGCCCACACTGCTGTAAACGACCACGGCGCGTTGATGATGTAGAACTTGCCCATGCACTCGGGGTATCTGTTCTGCCCTATCGACGACGCCTGGAACACGTAGTCCTTCACATGGTAAAAGTTGGTCATCGACACGCCTTTCAGATCAAGAATGGTGCATGATGTCTCGACGGGGTGACCCACAGCCTTGGCGCATGCGGGGAGGCGGTACGTTGTAAATCTTTCGTATTCCAATACTAGGCGCTGAAGCAGGCGTTCTTGTGTTGTTGCTTTATACAGAGCTTCCATGTTGAGTTGGCCAACACGCTCGATGTATATTGGCCGTCCATCCTATCGAGGAAGGCCGTCAGACCCCGCACCATGCAATGATTGATCACTCTACTCACCTTGTCCATATTGTGGTAGTACTGCGGGTAGTACTTGTTCACCTCCTCCAGCTCATTGAAATTGAATGACCTGCACCAGATCAGTCAGGTACGAATCGCACTGGTGATGTGCCAGCTACCCACTTGACAATCTCATCGACGCCAAAGTCCTTCCTCCATTTCTCCGCCTCGACCAGCATCAACTTCGCCTTCGGTATATCAAACTTCCTCGCCCGGAGGAACCTGAAAAGAATCAGCCTCAAACTACCAAACGCCACCAAAACGCCAACACACCTCAAAAGAAGGGCGTCATCCATCCTCTCCTCTACAAAAATGTCCTCTTCAATCAACTCCTTCTTGAACTTCTCCAGCGTGTGCATCTGCACCATGGTGAGGTTTCCCAACCTCCCGGGGAGGGGCTGGTAGTTGGGGTCAGTGACGCCTGCTGGCATCGGGCTCGCGCTGGCGGCCACAAGCGGGGGAGTCGTCATAGTATACAGCAATCAGGAACTTGAAATGGGTGGATTCTGAAAGGATGGTGGCAAGCAAGTACTTCAGTCTCGTCGAAAAATGACAGATGGAGTTTCGTAAAAGTAAAAAGCTGAAATGGAGGGGCCTGTAAATGAAAAGTTGTTATATTTTTATAAGATCAACTTGTAATGATCGCGATGTCGCGTGATGAACGAGGTTACTCCGCCCGCAAACAATCCAGATCGAATCAACGGTATTGCTGCAAAACAACTATCTTAACTACGAGTAGAACAAGAGCTAGACCAATGCCGATTGCGAGTTGAGTCGCACAGTGTGTGGGGTTGTGTGGGGTGGGGAAGTGGGGTGGTGGCGAGTGGCATCAATGTCGTAATGAGATGGATGGATGGGTTAAAGGAGTGTAAGGTAGAACAGATCAAGGAGTGTAGGTACTTGTAATATTGCAGGTCATGTGTGGAGCCGTAAAATACAGGTCTGCGAGTTGAAGTGCAGATTCGTAAGTAGAGATACAAACAGAGGCGAAAGCAACTGTAACAGATATGAGAAAGGGAGAGTATTCAGAGGCGATCAGCAAATGTCCCATAAATCTTCTAGCGCGCAGCAGAACTAGCGAAAAAAAGTCAATGCCAGCTGCAGGGTGTCATAGGCTCTCCACTTACCTTGCCGCAGGCAACGCTCGCGCTCAGCGAATAGTCACTGATACTAATTTTTTCGTCGACATAGCCATCAGCAAAGTCATCTTTTCCACGCGCCATGGCACCGACAAAGACTGCAATGTTATGAGTTGTTGGCAGTGTCGGAAGGTACCGAGACAGTCGTTGGGTGGGGGCGTCACCAGAAAGGGCTAGAGGTAAACGCATCAGACCAAGCGACGACGAGAAGGAAGATATATACTCACTGAGCTTGATGGTGTTGGGAGGTAGATGGTCGGTGACAGGGTTCTGGGATATTGTTAGGGATATACACTCTCAAAACAGGGACGACGGCAAACGCACCTTGATGACCTTCAGCAATTTTTCGGGTCCATTCACTCCTCGGATAGATAACTTGTGCAGGAGTTGCACTGATAATCGTGAATCATTAAAAAAGATAAACTGATTGTCAGGCCGAATGAAACGTACCCATCAGCCCACTAAATCTCTTGAACGTCCTGGGGATGCGGACATGGGGGTTAACCTCAATGAGCACACCTTTCGCCGTATGGATGTACACCTGCAGCAGCCCCGCCTTGTTCAGCGGCGAATCCAACAGCGTCAGGAGGCACTATGAAGAATTTGCACCCATCAATAATCTGCACACGGCGAGGCGATCGCTAGACGGCCGGTACGCACCTGGTGAGTAATATCCGGCCGTGCATCAGCTATATCTCTTCCCGTCTTCGCCAGTATACCCTGATGATCATCGCAATTGAGCAACGTATATTTCACTTCCCCCTCCCCTTTTCCATTTCTGCCCTTTCCCGCGCCCCCGCTCGAGATGCGGTACGCCTCGAGGCAGGCCTGCTCTAAAATAACATAAAGCCTCCGATTGGACGTCGCCACGCCTCCACGAGCGACGTGCGCCTGGACGGGGAGCATCGACGGGTTCGCAACGACTGGGATCGGGTTATGTGGGTTAGGCTGAGCCATTTTTGTGCGCGATTTCGAAGTTGGGAGGGGTTTCGTGGGGCGCTCCTTAGGTGTCTTTGGGGTAGTGTTGTTGCGGATGGCGGTGAGGACGGATGTGTGCTGAGCTGGTGGTGGTTGGGCCTCAAGCGGTGAATCGTCGATTTCAATTTGCATGCTTTGGTCTATTTCTCCGTCGGCTTCCTCAGAACTGTGGGTCGGGCTAAAATTTCGTTTGCGCTGGTGTGTGCGCTCGCCAGGGGTTGACTTGGGGCGCTGAGGAGTGTCGATTATGGAGGAGACCTTTTCTGGGACGGGATGATGGAGATAGTCCAAATCCTTCTTGTCGAGACAGCCGGAATGGCGACGGCGGCGAGTTGGCACGATCGAATTGTCCATATTCAATTTTTTGCTTTGTGTCCGTCAAATGTAGAACGAGCCCAGCCTTGCAGTCCACTCGAATCTACAAACCTAATTGTCGTAGAAATAAAGAAATGAAGAAGAAAACGATTAGCAATCCACGACTGTACGACTTGTTCCAAAAAGTTTTTGTTACCCACGTGGTCGCAACTTGCGCCCCTGAAAACTCACGATTGCAAATCCTTCAAGGGAAAATCATAACAATTCATTTCAAAATATGTGGTGTCGAGACAAGAGAGGTAGATATCCGTCAGACAGCTTCATGGAAGAAAAGATAGTAATCGTAAAGTAGCGAAGCACCCCACATCCACCACCAACTCTGCGCAAATTCTCCACACGCTTAGAAGCACTCTGTGGGTCAAAATCAGTACACGTTATCCAATAAACAAGCCAGGGATACGTACTGCGGTGAACAATGCCAGGGCCAGACTCGTCGTACTCCTGCTTCGAGCACCAGAGATTTTGGAAAGTGCTGAGGGAAGCAAGGATAGAACCACCGATCCAGACGGAGTATTTACGCTCAGGGGGTGCAACAATCTTGACCTGTTTATGGTTTCAGCATCAACCCATGACTGATGAACACATTCATAACGCACCTTCATGCTGGCAGGCGACAGTGATGTCAGCTCCTTCTGCATGCGATCAGAGATACCAGGGAACATGGTGGTTCCACCGGAGAGGACGACGTTTCCGTAAAGATCACGACGAATATCAAGATCGCACTTGAAGATGGAGTTATAGCTAAAGAAGCAGTCAGAATTGCACAATAGATTGCATAAGATTGACTAAGTACGTGGTCTCGTGGATACCAGCAGCTTCAAGGCCAAGGAAGGCGGGCTGGAAGAGGGCCTCAGGAGCACGGAATCTGAATCATAATGTTAGAAATAATTGATGCCAGGAAAAAAGTTCGCTTACCGCTCGTTGCCGATGGTAATGACTTGACCGTCAGGAAGCTCGTAGCTCTTCTCGAGGGCAGAGGACTGAGCGGCAGTCTGGAGCTCCTGCTCAAAGTCAAGAGCGACGTAGCAGAGCTTCTCCTTGATGTCGCGGACGATTTCACGCTCAGCGGTGGTGGTGAAGGGGTATCCACGCTCCATAAGATTCTTGATGAGGAAATCGGTCAAGTCACGGCCAGCAAGATCGAGACGGAGGATAGCATGGGGCAGGGCGAAACCTTCGTAGATGGGGACGGTGTGGGTGACACCATCACCAGAGTCTAGAACGATACCGGTGGTACGACCAGAGGCATACAGGGAAAGGACGGCCTGGATGGCGACGTAGAAAGCGGGGGCGTTGAATGTCTCGAACATGATCTGGGTCATCTTTTCACGGTTGGCCTTGGGGTTGAGCGGGGCCTCAGTCAAGAGGACGGGGTGCTCCTCAGGGGCAACACGGAGCTCATTGTAGAAGGTGTGATGCCAGATCTTCTCCATATCGTCCCAGTTAGTGACGATACCGTGCTCGATGGGGTACTTGAGAGTCAGGATACCACGCTTCGATTGGGCTTCATCACTAAGTGAAGGTCAAAAAACTGAACGATAACACAGTAAAAACGCGATGCATACCCAACATAAGAGTCCTTTTGACCCATGCCGACCATGACACCCTGGTGACGGGGGCGGCCGACGATAGAACTGTGATGACGCATCAGTAAATTTCTTGTTGATAGGGCGATTGAACTCAACGTACGGGAAAACGGCACGAGGGGCATCATCACCTGAAAATTGGTTAGTACGAGAACGCTACTCGCCGCGATTTGAAACTAGATGTACCAGCAACTGGAAGAAACACGGGTTAGTAGATCGACGCGACGATCAAGAAGATAACATACAGCCAGCCTTGCACATGCCGGAACCATTGTCAATAACCTGTTACAGGGTCGATAATGAGCTACTAGTAAGAAATGGGGAGGTCCTGAGCACATACGAGCGCTGCGACCTCTTCCTCCATTGCTGATATTCGTTAGACTAGTAAAGAAGATAGAAAGAAGATAATGGGTGATTGAGACCTGTAAGATGAAGAGATTGAGCTATATAACGGGCGGGCGCAGTCGATGTTATGACTGCGAGAGCTGCGGAGATTTACCTGGACGTTCTCGGTGTTGGGGCGAAGGGGAGTTTGTCAAGTAGGCAAAGTCCGGATTAGTCTCACCGTGATCGCTTATCCGATTTACATTAGGGCCGGCCCAACTGCGGAATTGGTGCCACCACCGCCTCATCTCATTCCGACTTCGTTTCTCTAGCGATCTTGTCTATATCTGCCTTACTCGACGTCAAGCTCGTGCCATCAACTTACTACCATGTTGTCTTGTCGTTTTCACATTATTGTAATATCAGCTTGTGACCCGGCACGCCACCATGCGGCCGGACATTTTCTCGTGATTCTTTTTAGACATATCTTAAGACCACCGGTTTCCCAAGGATCAGAGATCCACAACTACTCTTAACTCTTAAACCAAGGATCAGGAACCTACAACAATCTTCAACCATGCCTCTCCCACCAGGCCTTGTATACCTTGCAAATCGTCTGCCTACCCTCCTCTTGCCACTTGTTTCTGTCTATGCCATCAACCGTCTTCTTGGCTCTCATCTGGGTATCTACCTGCCGACTTGGGCAGTAATAGCTTCTACAATCGTCGCAATCCCATTTGGCCTCTTGTTGAAGGTCTCCGTCACTGACTTTATCAACCGTCGAAATGCCGCAGCCTTGGGCGCTGTTCTGCCTCCCCGCGTCAAGGACAAATACCCCGCTGGATTAGGGTTGCTCTTTGAAATGATTAACAATCTCAAGGTTGGATATGCAGGTCAGGATATAGGCTTCGTATGAACGTCAGCCAACTGAAGCTGCCCTAGGCGAGAATTTCGATAAGTGGGCCCAGAAATATGGCAACACGTTCAATCTCAGAATCCTCTTCGAAGACCGAGTAAACTAGTACCAAGCATATCCCCAAACCCCCCAACTGACACACACGCAGATTTTCACCGCCGAGCCTGATTACATGAAAGCCATTCTTGCCACCCAATTCGACGCCTTTGAGAAAGGTCAGTATTCATAATTTCGAAGCACAGGAGCAACGAAGCGTAATAAAGTTTCTCGACAGGACCCAGTTTCTACCAACAGTTACACTCATTCCTAGGCACCGGGGTGTTCAATTCCGATGGTAAGTTAATGTACCTCTCATCCAATATGACACCACGGGCTAACCGCGCCGGCCCAGGCAAGATGTGGAAGTAAGCCCAACACCGGCGATCACCTGTCCTCCTATTCTGCCTAACGAAGTATCCCCGCATGGCGCAGGTTCCACCGTGCGATGACCCGGCCTTTCTTCAGCAAGGACCGGATTACGCACTTTGACATTTTTGAACGTCACGCCCAGGATGCGATTCAGCAGCTCAAGTTCAGACTCAAGGAGGGCCACCCCGTCGACATCCAGGTATGCAATATTATACGTTGCGTCTTATTTACCCGACACCTACCCCCTCACGATTCACGAATAACATCAGGACTTGGCATCGCGTTTCACCATGGACTCGGCGACGGAGTTTCTATTCGCGAAAAACGTGCACTCCCTCGGCGCGGGCCTACCCTACCCTCACTACTCCCCCCTCGCGCGTTCCGCAGCATCTGAGACCCATCCCGCCAATATCTTTTCCAAGGCTTTCGACGAGGCACAGAGACACCTCGCATTCCGGGCCCGGTACGGCGCGGCGTGGCCCTTACGTGAGTTCTGGAAAGACAAGGTTTCGGAGAAGATGGTCCCTATTTTCGAGTTCATCACCCCGATACTGACCGAGGCCGTCTCACGCAACAAGGCGCTCAGCAACGACGAAAAGCTTGGGGCTAACGTCGATCGTGAGGTGCAGGACGGTGAAAGTTTGATTGATCATTTGATCAAATACACCGATGGTGAGTTGCTCTTTAGTCTTTGTGTTAAATGCCATCTCACACACTTGTTAGACCCAATCGTTCTTCGGGATGAAACCCTCAACATTCTCCTAGCGGGCAGGGACACTGTACGTTACTCCCTTTCGGCTGGCCCTCCGCTAACCACGATTGTGCAGACCACTAATTCGATCTCTTACGCGATCTACATGCTTGCCAAACACCCTGATGTCCTCGGTCGTCTGCGCAACGAGGTCTTGTCCAAGATCGGCAGTTCCAGGCGGCCGACATACGATGACATGAAAGGCATGAAGTACCTTAGGGCGGTTATCAATGGTCAGTCCAGAATCATACCCTATCACCTGGACCTCTCTGATCTTCTCTACGCTTAGAAACTCTGCGACTATATCCTGCAGTGTGAGTTTTTTCGTTTCTCTATGAGATTGAACTTCCTTACACTCACATTTCAGGCCCTTTAACATCCGGTGAAGATCATCGTTGGCAGGAATCTCTGGCCACAACTGATATACCTGACAGGACGTCCAACAAAGCGACCTTGTGGCCGTCCAAAATCGGCGGCAAACCCTTCTACATCCCCGCACACACGAAGTCAGTACATCAACCACAAAACAATATCATCATTTCTCAACCAAACATGCACATTACAGAACCCCTTACAGCGTCTTCCTAATGCACCGCCGGACAGACCTCTGGGGCCCTGATGGTACGTTCCAAATGACGCCTCTTGCCCGCAGCATCTTGATTCTTCACTCGCAGCAAACAAATTCGACCCCGGCCGTTTCCTCGACGAAAGGCTGCGCAAGTACCTAACGCCCAACCCCTTCATCTTCCTTCCCTTCAACGCAGGACCGCGCATCTGCCTTGGCCAGCAGGTGAGAGTCCCAACGCAGCCATACACATGCGCAGCTGACATCCGCGCCTGCGCTCACAGTTCGCATACCACGAAACGTCATTCTTCCTCATCAGGCTCCTGCAGACCTTCTCAGGCATCTCCTTGGCGCACGAGGCGCAGCCGCCTGAGTTACTACCGCCTGCGAGCTGGGCTGGTGCGCCCGGCACTAAGGGTGACTCTCTCCGTCCCAAAACCTATTTGACGATGTCAATGCATGTCCGTGACGTCCTTTCAAGTCTTCTAGTGATTGAGTTATTGACAACTATCGTAGGGTGGCTGTTGGGTGAGGATGGAGGAGGATGTCGAGCCTAACGCCGCAACTTGATTGAATGCATGGCCTTGCTTTGGTCTACATTTTCTGTTATTGAAAATCCTGTCTTGATTACGCCTTATAATACATCTCATCTTAGTTTTCTCCTCGGCAATCAAGTTGTAGGAACAGATAGGCCGGTCGTCAATTGTATAGGATAGACCCCAAAATAGAAATTCAATAAGCGTCAAGGTGCTACATGAGTTGGTCATTTCATCGAATACACTATGCTACACAGACGACGACAAAAAACACATCAGTCCCAACGACTGAGGCCAAAATACAGAAAATAGTCCATTTCTTCGCAGCAGAGAGAAAGTTCTAAACGTCCATCGTCGTCACATGGGATGGCAGAGAGCCGTAGCAAATTAGTCGGAGTCTTCACTTCTGTTCATTGAAACGTAAGTAAGAACCATGAAGAAAGTTCCTGAGCGCTTACAGAGCTCCCTTAACTTACTTGGTGGTGTTTATCGGGGTGCCAGAAATCGAGGCAGAGCATGCATTATCGGAAAACGTGGAATTCTTGAAAGAGTCCAAAGAAGACATGACACTCCTGCCACGGTCAAATTAACCAACCGATCTCCTGCAACTGCGCAGACATATGATATATACGCACCTCAACATCATCGACACCTCCTTCCTCGTCTCCACCAGCTCATTATAAACACATTCCAGACCCCGGTGCAGCTGTACGTTCTGGTTCCTGAGGAAGTCTACTTGTGATGCCAGTCGCGTGATTTCGCGATGCATGTCGGGCACGTAAGTCGGCGGTGGGGTTCGCGAAAAGTCCTGCACAAAATTCAAATTAAAAATATAATTGTTATTCGTTATTCACAAAGCCTGTGCCATGCTCACAGGAAACGGGGGAAGATATAGTGGAGGGTGGTATGTAGGCGGTTGAAGCTGTGGCCCCGTCAGAACTGACACCGCCCGGGGGGTGCACATTCTCACCAGTGTCGGTGGTGGTGGTACTGGGACGAATGACGGTGGTGGTGGTAGCTGTATCGGAATTATGGGGCTAGTTCGCGTTTGGTGATCTTGTCGCGGCCGATTGAGTGATTGGTCTTCAAATACTTCGTTTTCCTTGTTGTCGTCCAGAGTAGATCCATCAACGCGCAGTCCGGGAGCTTCTGATGCAGTCTGAGTTATTGTGAGGGGCGACTGAGGAGCATCGCGACGCATGATACGCGCGTGGCTATAGAAAGTTGCTCTAGGAACTTCTTGACGCGTTTTACAGAATCGAGGGCAATTACAAAAGTAAATCTTGGGAGGGTTAGCTGCTGGACCCATTGCGTAGGAAATACAGGAGCACAAGAGAATCTAGAGCATGTAGAGCATTCAAAACAATAGAAAAGAGTTCAAGTGATGTTCGTTGAAGGTGAAGAACAAGAGGTTTGGTTGACGTTTATTTGCAAAACCACCTTTGTCTCCGCCCGTCATGGACAGCCTGGCTGATGACGACAAGAAGCCGTTCGACGCCGAGGGCAACGACGAAGACGATGCCCAGCCCGACCCTGATGAAGACCTAATGCTCGAGCAGGGCAATGGCCGAGTCTGGCTCGTCAAAGTATGTTCACACTGACTTAAGTTAACATGCGCAACCTGGGACGCCGCCACAGATTCCCAAATTCTTGCTAGCTCGGTGGGCAGCAATCAACGCAGAGGGTGTCCACCTTGCCTCTATCAGGATATACAACAACGACCTCAACCCCACCACCGGTAAACCGCGTATTGTCCTCTTCCTCCCACACAATGTCGACCCCAATGACCCCGCCCCTTCCACTACATCCACATCCTCAGGGGACCGCCCCGTTTTCGCTGCTACCACCTCATTTACGACTGAAGGCCCCGAGCCAGACTGCTACGAGCTCGATATGGTCAACGACAACGTCGACAACCAACTCGTCGTTGCTGAGCGGCCCAAAGACCCCTCCCTCTCTGCCTCTGCCTCGGCAGCCGCCGCAACACCTAACTCTCGCGCGCGGACAACCATCCTCACTGGTCGCGTCAAGCACGAGTGTAACTTGCGCCCGGCCTTCACAGACAAGTACCGACAGCAGATGCGCGCGAGGCACATCAAATCCAGCACCCGCGACCGGCAGATACGCATGATTGACGACGCAGGCGTCGCTGGAGGCCGTGGGGGCATCAACCGACTCAGCAGTGGTGTTGGTGTCGGTGCCGGGAAGGCGTTTGGAGACCTCATCGTACGTGTCTTTCAATTAACCACTAAATCACTATTCTCACACGACCACCAGAAAACCAAGCCCAAACACACCAAAGGCACATTCGAGCGGATGGCCCGCATGCCGCGTAACCAGCTCCTCGATCAGATCTTCTCCCTGTTCCGCGACCCACCGCGCTGGGGCATCAAGCCGCTCCGCGAAAAAACACAACAGCCCGAGGTCTACCTCAAAGAGGTCCTTTCAGAAGTTGCGTTCCTCCATCGGAGTGGGGAGCATAACGGTCTTTGGGAGCTCAAAGATAATTATAAGGAGGAAGGTATGAAGGCTGAGAACGTCCCTGGTCCAAGTGGGCTAGGAGGGGACATGAAGATGGAGGTGGATGAGGAGGAGGAAGAGGACGAGGATGATATGGAGGAGATTTCATGATGCATGTCGCTCATTGTATTTCAGTAGCCACTATAAATTATATTACCACTCGCCCTTGCGAGGCTATAGCTCATTATATTGGATGACGTAGTACCTTTGAAGAAATTTGTTCGACTTGTCGATAATTTGCACAGCCACAATGACTCTCCTTACAACATCCACCACCCTCTAAATGGTGCGATTCAAGGTGAAGCCCCCCATTTGCCTCTCCTCCTTATACACCAATAAAATACCCTCAGAATCGCTGGCTCCTCGTCGAGCTCATCCCTGTCGGGTCCGGCACCCCCGCTCCAATCGAGGGCAAACACATCTGGGGCGCTATAAAACAGAGCGTCATATCCAACTTCGGGGACACAGGCTGGGGGTCAGTCGGACTCTCTCTAACCGGTGCGTCTATGTCTTTGATTTCTCGTGAGACCATGTTCATAGTTCGTGTCGTTGTGAAGTGAAATATTACTCTCCAACAACGAACATATGCATCATACGCGTTGCACGGGACCACCACAAGATCGCATGGGGATCTGTTACGCTGCTCACCTCTATCGAAGGGACGCGATACATTCCAAATGTCCTTCATCTCTCTGGTGATCCTCTCTCCAGCCTCATGGACCACCTCTGTTCTGACGCCCCATCCAAAATAGGCACGATAAAACACGCGCAGCTCGCCGCCATTGAACATAACCGCGAGATCGTTGCGCGGCATAGAGCACAAGCGAAGACTCCTGGTCAGCATGCCGTTTTTCGCTTCCCCTTCTTAAGCTCATATCATGAATCCTCAGTAGCATATCAGGACTCATTCGAAACCTACCTCGAGAGTAGCACAATCGAGATATCTGCCTTGCGTGATTGAGCTGCATCAGGAGTGCTTCTCAGTACGTACATATAGTAATTTATTCATGTTCAGCACCTCCTAATTATCCGCTGCTATCCTCAGAAAACATTGACGGATAGATACTCGCTGTGTAATACAGAACGCACATCCGTTGCAATGTACTGCCAAAAAGGAGGACATGCATACCGAATCGTCCATTGGCATAAATTAGCTACGCGCTGGATCCACTGGGCGCCCGTGGATACTGGATCGAGCAGGTCTTCCCTTCCAAAGTCTATACGAGTCTTATAACCCGCAGCGCAGACTACCGATGTATGTCACTACAGGTCATTGTTGATGACACCAGTAAAATGTACCCTACAATTGCGTCTTTTTAGGAGATGTTACCTTCCTTCTCTTCAACGTGCGTATTCAAAGGGACAAAAGTCATGACCCTCAGTATATCATTTCCTGAGAAAGGAGATACAACCTAGGTGATCTCTGTCTTGCAAAGACTCTATCTATCAGGTAGCACAATGATCGATATCCTCTGGATCTTCGGCAGTGTGCTTTCTGATCCACTCATCATCGGGAAGCTGTGTGTGCCTGTCCTTCAGGTCCCACTGTAGCACTTTACTCATTATTTTCAAGAACAGTTCCCTGTCGTCAAGTTCCTTGTTCGTTCGCAGTTTCAGAACGGTAGATGGTATTTCGATCGCAAGGTTTCCTCCTCGCACAGATAATCCAGACCAATGGTCTTGAGATTAGGTTGGAAAAGTTTTGTAGCCCAAGTCTCGTCACTTTCTGATACCATACCAAGTCACTATAGTTGTTACAAGGCTCTGTGGATAAAATTTGAAAGTTTGAAGCTTTCTGAACATCGTGATCTCTGGATGTAATTGAATCTTATCTTTGTCCTAAAAAGGACAATCCTAAGCAAAGTCAAACAATAAGGATCGCGCTCGACGCGTCAGCGCTGCAGCGATCAACACATTTCTACCCTTTCCTCTCTTGCCCCCATCCTTCAACCTTAACATGCCGTTAGAGGCCACCATGATGATCATTGACAACTCCGAGTATATGCGGAATGGTGACTACCAGCCATCTCGCTTCAATGCTCAGAGCGACGCCGTCAACACCGTCTTCCAAACTAAAATTGACGCAAATCCCGAAAACACAGTCGGAATAATGACCATGGCTGGAAAGGGGTGAGAACTTGCGCTTCTCTCACCCTTTACCTTCATACTGAATACCCCAAAACGCACTTTGTGTCTAGCCCCGAAGTCCTCGTTACGCATTCCAAAGACCTCGGGCAGATACTACAAGCCCTGCACACAACAACCTCAAAGATCGGCGGCCAGATTGATATCCCTACGGCAATTGCGATCGCCCAGCTGGCCTTGAAACATCGGGAGAACAAGAATCTCCGACAACGGATAATCGTCTTCGTCGCCTCGCCGCTGGAGGGCCAGGCAGCGGATGAGAAGGCGATGATCAAGCTTGCGAAAAAGCTGAAGAAGAACAACGTCGCTGTTGACGTCGTGTGTTACGGTGATGGTATTGAGGAGACGACGGAGGAGGAGAAGGGCGTCCTCAGGGCATTCGTGGAAAGCGCAAGCAGTGGCGACAACTCGTGCGTCTCCCTCTTTCATCTTGCACACCACTCGTGTACTCACATGTTCTTTCCCGAAGACATATAATTTCGGTACCACCAGGCACACGGTTGCTGTCCGATGCTCTCATTTCCTCACCCATTCTCTCCGACGACCGCAACGCCAGCATCCCTGCTGAGTTTGGTGGCACTGGTGGTGACGGCCCAGCAGCATCTGGCTCCGGCGGAGCAAATCAGTTTGAGTTTGGCGTCGATCCCAGCCTCGACCCGGAGTTGGCTATGGTGAGCCACTTCATTTCATTTCGTGACTAGCCCCTAACGATCATGCTAGGCATTACAAATGTCTATGCAAGAAGCGCAAGCGCGGGACGCTGCGGAGGCAGCCGCTTCAGGACCATCGGATACAACGACGCCCGCACCACCAGCTACCACAACGGTTCCCGCAGAACCAACCGACGATGAGGAGGAGGCGCTCCTCCAACAAGCGTTGGCTATGTCAGAAGAGCAGCCAGAAGACGTGGACATGTCAGAAGAGCAGCCGGAAGATGAGGAAATGGAGGATGGAGATGACTTTGATGATGATGACGAGGAGGCTGCCATTGCAAGGGCAATCGAAATGAGCATGCGTCCTCAAGAGGAGCAGAAAGACAAGAAATAGGTTTTTCGTTATATCGATTTCTTTTCTTCTCTTTCATTTGACAATCGCATTCTCTGTTACATATCTCGCAAAACTTATGAAGCTTTCTCCTCCAGATTCATATATTTGACGAGGGCTGTGTGCATATATCCTCGACGTTAGTGCCCACATACTCGAACTGCGCCACATCCGATCCAATCGCCTTTTTAAGTTGCATGACTTGACACTCGACAGCTGAAACATTTCGGTCGTTTGGAATTTGATTCCCGGCATGAAGGGCGTGGCTCACACTGACTTATTCCAAACATAGCGAGGAGAGAATTTGTTTACTATTGCTTCCACCCCATCACTCGGCAAGTGACAGCCTGAGGACAACCATTCCACAGGTGCGATAGTGATGAAATCCCTTGTGACTTAATTTTACTTCAGCCTTAAATAACCCAGGCTATGCTTATCATGCTTCTATCAGGAGCTTCGTTCCAACCACCAAGAACACATCGATCCCTACCCAACTTGACCAAGACTCGTCATGAACGAGTCAGATATCCTCTTCATCGGGCTAGGAGCCATGGGAGCAGAGCTAGCGCGTCGCCTAGCAGCTCCGTCAGGTCACACGACCATCCTACACGACCTAAATAGCGATGCCGTCGAGAGGCTCATAGGCGAGATACCCCACAGCAAAGCTTTCGACGCGTCGACACTCGAGCCTCTTCCCAGTGTCGTGTACACCTGCCTCCCCACGTCCAAAGACGTCGGAAACGTAATACAGTCGGTCCTAGGGCGCATCAAAGCTGGCACGCTCTGGTTCGACTGCACATCCGGCAACCCCATCCAGGACAAAGAGTTTGCGGCTCTCTTACGCGACAAGGGCGCCTCGTTCGTCGACGTTGGCGTCTCAGGAGGTAGGCCGTCTAGCAGCCATTTCAAT
This sequence comes from Tephrocybe rancida, assembly GCA_018858115.1. Classification (NCBI taxonomy): domain Eukaryota; kingdom Fungi; phylum Basidiomycota; class Agaricomycetes; order Agaricales; family Lyophyllaceae; genus Tephrocybe; species Tephrocybe rancida. Next base: position 10,663 of record JABCKT010006659.1, on the reverse strand, counting down.
CTTTATTGGGTAATCTATCAAACCTTAAGGTCCGCGTGGAGCCGCCGATGGCACCCTGACTGCTATGGTAGGGTGCCCAGTGGACGTTCTCCAAGCCGCAGAAACATCGCTCGGAAGATGCGCGAAAAGCATCATACACTGCGGCGATACGGGTGCAGGTCACGCCGTCAAGGCTGTCAACAACATCATCTTAGGCACCAATCTCGTCGCCGCTTCAGAAGGCTTGAGTATCCTCACTAAATATGGTGTTGACCCATCGCAAGCCTTAGCAGGTATCAACGAATCCTCAGGACGGAGGTAAAGAAAGTCTTCCCTCACAGGTTCGTTTAGCCCCTGACATTTGCGTTACAGCTGGGCCACCCTTGACAGAATGCCCAAGTATGTTCTTCCAGGGACATACGACTACGGCTTTCAACTCTCCCTCCTCAAGAAGGACATGTTGACCGCCTTACATCTGGCATCTGGGACAGGAAACACCACGCCGCTCCTCACGAACTCCTTCCGTCTTGTTGACATCGCCAGCCAGAGCCTTGATCCCACCGCCGACCATACGCGGCTGGCAGAATCCATTTCTCGCCTGCAGTCGACAACCCTCCTCCCCGGTAGCCCTCCTTTCAGCGCACAGCCCAAATCCCCTTCCATGCGTGCTTTGGGAATTAAGCTCGTCGTGTTCGATTGCGCTGGCACCATCATCGATGAGGGTGGGCTTGTATACAACGTTCTACAGCAAGTCATGCGCCGCGCTCCTGGAGGGCGTATCACATACACTGAGGAGGATTTCAACAAGTGGCACGGGTGCAACAAGATCGAAGTCCTTCGATATTTTGGTTCCCGTGCGGGAATGTCGGAAGAGGAGGTTCAAGCGATGTATACGGACTTTTTAGACTCACTGCAAACCGGCTACTTCAGTCCAGCGAACGAAGGTGCCGTCACCTTGATACCAGGTGTGCTTGGAGTTTTCAAAGCGTTGCAAGAGGCGGGTATCAAGGTTTGCCTCAACACAGGTTCGTTCAGCCTTCGTCTAGCGATCATTTTACTCATTCTGCCCCTCTGCAGGATATCCACACTCTATCGCAGATAGGTTGCTTCACATGCTCGACCTGGAAAACAAGATCGATGGCTTGGTGGTAGCAGAAGATGTCGGCATGGGCCGACCCTATCCCTACATGATACAGCACCTTGCACGCCTGCACAACATTATGGACATGTGTCACGTTGCTAAGCTTGGAGACTCTGTACGCGACATTGAGGAGGGACGGTTTGCTGGATGCGGATTTGTTGCAGGAGTGCTGACTGGGGCTGATTCTGCTGATGACCATCTCAAAGCTGGTGCAGATCTTGTTTTGAGAAGTGTTGCAGATTTGTCGGTTTGAAGTTTGAAGTATTTACACGCCGGATGAATGAATATCCTCGTGATCATGATTCCACGGAAGCCTACTAGTGCGTATACGCTTCAACTCCAATCTGATCTAAAATCCATGGATGGTGGATAGTAAGTACTTGTCAAGAAATCGACGATTCCTGCTCAAAAAGGTCACGGGCACGGAGAAGGTCTTGAAGAGAGGCTTCCGAGGACGTCTCCCAGGACCTGGACAGGTCATATTCGTCGGTGACATCATTAGGGTAGGAGATAGAAGTGGCTTCCCACTCCTCTTCCTCCTCTTCCTCCTCCTCCTCCTGATGCTTCTCCACCACCTCTTTTACGGCCTCCGGCCCCACGGTTTCCTTTGGGTCCGGTATATGAGCGACGTTGTCCTCTGTGTGCCGGTATAGATCAATATTACGTTGGCTTTCCAACGAGCCGCCATCGACCCCCCGGCCACGAATCCAAATACTATCTTGACGGTGTTGCACAAATATGCCAGGGAAGCTGAGTTCGATCAAGCCATCCTCCAGCAGCGGGTCCGGAGGTAGAAACGATGACACTTTCCACAAATATTCGAATGCCGATGCAAGGGAGCGGACCACTTGAAGTTTTGGGAAAGAAGTCGACGGTGGAGGAATGCCCTGAAGCCGTGGACACAACCTTCGCCTGGACTTACGTGATACATCCAACCATCTGACGGTGGGATGGGCGAACGCCTGAGTCGGCAGAGGGTGTAGGACAAGGTGTTCCAAGATCGGGCATGCGTTAAGGAACCTTTGAACTGTCCCTTCCGGCCAATTATACCGAGTGTGGACTTGAAGAAATCGCAAGTTGCAGCCATAGACGTAGAGGAAAGCAGACATGGCTCTAGCAAACTCCTGCTTCAATTCGTGCTTCCATTGGCTTTTGAATGTAAACTGTCGAAGAAGAGGCATGGTGAACTTTTGCCTCATATGGTCCAGATCACCCGGTTCTCCATACGACATATCCATAACTAAGCTATTCAACCTGGGAAAGAGGAGCGATTTGTCGGGACGAATGCCGCCTATCGATAGTGAAACTAAAGTTCCGCAAACAAAGTCTAGTATGCGATAATCCGCTTCGGGAGCTGCGCTCAGAGCTTGCAGCTGCAGATATGTGATGGTGTCACCGAGCGTTGGGAGCGTAACAGTTGTAGGTAGTTGATCGAAGGATGTGACAGCGAAACGTGCGATTGAAGGACAAAGGTCGATGATACTTTGAACGTGACGGCTAAACGATGCGCCGTAATTCGGAGGGATAAAGGCATGTAGAGTTATGCCCTTGACAAGACCACCAAACAGCTCTGGCGCTGCCTTCAGAGTCCGAAGGAACATGGGGATCTGTTCCAGGCAATGGAAAGTGACATCTTGGTACAGAAATTCGATGCCAACCGCATGCCAGCTTTTGCACACCAAAGATACAGAACACTTAGATTCCATCGCTTTATGCCACGCTGAATTAGTCCTTCCAGCATGAAAGGAGTCGTCCAAGAGAAAATGGGGTGGTATCACACGGAGGAAGATTAAGTTTAGGATTTCGATTGAAGGACTCTGGTACAACGATGAGGGCATCTCAGGTGAGATCTTGTAGATGATATGCGGTTAACCGTCGCACCAAGGGAATGATTAAAGATCCCACCTACAAAGACTCGAGTGTCGAATTGGCGAGCTCCAGGGCCATGAAAATTTATAGTCAACGGAAGAGGACGCGGTGGGGATATTATTTCGCCTAGTAACAGTGTATGGGTTTCTGTGGCTTCCTGGGCTTGAACGATCGTAAGACGCGATGGGCTGTTTCGTGAACGTGGTCCGTAACGAGAACAGGCGGGCCGAATGCGATCGAGAGCCTCGTGGTCGGACCGTTCGGGGAATCGGCCCGCACTTATATCGGAATGGAATTTCTTTTATAAAGGCTGAACTGAATTATCATGTTCCAAGTACTACGTCCCCCTCCTAAGTTTCCTTTTTCTCTTCCACTCTACAGAAATTATCTGCTGCCAGAATGCCCAAAATTACAGGTTTCCAAATTAACGGTAAGCCCGGACCCCTGTAAGTCACTATACCAGAGGTTGACTGTTCTGAATGTAGATGTGCGGTTCCCTACGTCTTTGACTGGCGATGGAACCGATGCCATGTAAGTCCCAGTACTCCAAGTAATGATAAGACACTAAAGAGAATTTTCACCAGGAACACGGAGTGCGATTACTCATCGGCTTATGTTTCCCTCCTCACGGACTCAGAACTCGTGGGCTATGGAATGACGTTCACCATTGGCCGTGGTAACGACATCGTACGTTTCAACTATGTATTTAATAGCTTATATCTCACAAAATATAGGTTTGTACCGCGATCAAGGAGGTCGCCAACCGCCTGGTTGGAAAAGAAATCGAAGACCTCTTCTCTAACATGGGCAAGACCTGGGACTATATGATGGCTGATCCCCAGCTTCGATGGTACGTCTTTGAGCCATCCTAGAGTGCGACATCATCTAAAATGCGACCTTCAGGATTGGCCCTGAAAAGGGTGTTATTCACATCGCTTCCGGTGCAGTCAACAATGCTGTCTGGGACATGTACGCTCGCTCGCGCAACAAGCCTCTCTGGAAGCTCGTTGCCGACTTCACGCCCGAGGAGATCGTGCAGTCTGCCGCATTCCGATACATCTCAGATGCCATCACGAAGGAGGAGGCTCTTGCCATGCTGAAAGAGAAGGAGGCGGGCAAGAAGGAGCGTGAAGCCAAGGTCATCGAGCTTGGGTAAGTTTCCGGGCTTAAGTTCTTTGGCATAAATCACTGATTTCTATCTTATCAGTTACCCCGCATATGTCACCTCCGCTGGCTGGCTCGGTATGTATCCTCCTTCGAGTCACCACCTACCCATCTCATCAATACTTCAGGTTACACAGACGAGAAGGTCGCTCGCCTGACCAAAGAGGCCGTTGCCCAGGGTTTCAACCACTTCAAGATGAAGGTCGGTGCCGACCAGGCCAATGATCTCCGTCGTGCCAAAATCATCCGCTCCATCATTGACGACCCTCAATTCCTCCCCGCCGACCTTCCCCCTCGCGACCTCGAGAGCGAGGCTCTGCGCGGCAAGAACGCCGGCCCTACGGGCGCCGTTCTCATGATCGACGCGAACCAGGTGTGGGACGTCAAACAAGCCATCGACTACGTCTCTGGCCTCAAGGAAGTGAAGCCTTGGTATGTGTGGACTCCTTCTAATGTTGATCATTCGGCTCATGAAAAGTCAGGTTCATCGAGGAGCCCACGGCACCGGATGACATCCTTGGCCACGCTGCTATCCGCAAGGGCTTGAAGCCCCATGGCATCGGCGTTGCTACCGGAGAGCACGCACACAACCGCATGGTCTTCAAGCAGCTGCTCCAGGCAGAAGCAATCGACGTCGTCCAGATCGACTCATGTCGATTGGCAGGTGTGAGCGAGGTCCTCAGTGTGCTTCTCATGGCCGCCAAGTTGGTCTGACCCTCTCTCAGTATCCTAATCGTCCCTGACGTGATTTGACGTAGGCTCGGCGTCCCAGTGTGTCCCCACGCAGGAGGTGTCGGTCTCTGCGAATACGTTATCCACCTGAGGTAAGCCAATGCGCAATCATGAGATTACGTGTAACTGAAATGTGGCGCGTCTAGCTTGATCGACTACATCGCCATCTCTGGCACGATGGAGCGCAACGTCCTCGAGTTCGTTGATCATCTCCATGAACACTTCGTGACTCCCTGCTCCATCAACTCCAATGGACGCTACAACGTCCCTCTGAACCCCAATGAGGGCTACAGGTACGTTCCTATCCTTCTCGATTACCCATTCGGAACTGATGAAATTCGTTTCCAGCATTGAGATGCACAAGTCAAGTATTGCAGAGTTTGAATGGCCCAATGGCTCGTACTGGGTCGGCGCCAACACGGCCTAATACCGTTTTGAGAACAAAATCATTTATAGAGAATTGTGTATTGTGGCTTGCATCTGTGCTGCCATCATACTCTTTATTGTATTATCTATTTTAATTTATCCTCCTCTTCCGTCTCATCAAATACCGAAGGATTCGTTCGGTCCTGTTGTGGAGGAGTGTCTGTAAGGTTTGGAAGCGTACGCGATTGAAGGCGAATCGCAGTACCCTGCGCAGGGAGATACCGGTCACAGGCCCATTTGTGCGTAACCCACGAGTTAATGAGGCCCTCATTTTTTCACCGAACCGACTGGTGTTGCAGATCCCGCTGTTCTGTCATTAGCTTGCTTAACCTAAGGTATAAATATAGCTTTCGCATCCACCACCTTCCCCTCTGCCTCTACTTCGTCTGTGTTTCTCTTCTATTATTACTTCATGTTCATAGTTAGCGTGACTTATTTACACCGTGCCGCTAAAACTTGCTGGAAACATCGCTTGCTCGGACCATGATCCAGGCAGCAGGTTTATTTATTTGCCCCACGAGGGATTTATATCTTCGTGACAAACTGTGCCATCGTCTGAATCGATGGTACAAAGAAGTATTCTCCTCCCCGCGGTTCCACAAACTTGATCGGGAATATCATGACACGTCTCTCGCTCGAAGGATTTGTGCCCGTCATAAATCGTGCAACGCCTTGGTCTTCCTTGCCCGTTTGCCCCACGATGGGATCCATGCCAGGTGCGATGTTCTTGTTGGGAGGGAACCTGGTTTGATTGTACCACCCTATGTATATTAATTGAGGAATTTATGAGCACAACAGATAGCGACTCACCACACTGATACTGTTTGAATCCGCGCACGATGCTGCTCGAGTAGGAGACAAAATGTTGACCACGTGTGGCGAGGGTGCAGCCCCGGCTGCGCTCTAGCTCTGATACTTCAGGGCCGTACGTTGTGATGTAGTGTCGCATGCTAGACGCGATGTTTGGCACATTGCTTAGTAGCGGCGGGTTGGAGAGGAAAACTCACAAGTCCTGATAGACCGGGTTGGCGGGGGAGACATCACCTCTAGGGTTGGACTTTCTTATATGTGCTGCGAACGGGCAGCGATGCTGGTATACAGACTGATCGAAGGTGAAGTTGTTGACTTTCTTGTCGTCTCCAGAGATGGATGGGTCAGGTTTGTCAGGCGATAGCTCGGTAGGGGTGCCTTGGTAGGTTATTCTGAACACATCGTATTTGAGGATACAATGTCACTTACCGTCCTTCCACCGCCCAAACAACCTTGCGCCCAGATGATCTGCGGCATCCAGAGGGTGAAGATCGGGAAAGATCTTGTGCCCCCGCTCAAGCATAAAGTTTTCAAATTCGGGGACGCGAGTGTTTAATTTTCGCGTTACCAAGAACGCCCCGTCTTTTGCCCAATCTGGACGTGAATCTTTGTCCTTGTCGCCGTCATACCCCATCACGAGCACACCCATAGGTACGACAGGTGATCCGGGGTACTGCATCTCCGGCTGAGCTGAGGTCCCATAAGTAACGCCTTTGACTTGCGGATTGGATATCCCGCCTCTGTAGCCGAAGTGATCGCTTTTCGCCCAAGGTTCGGGACGTGGCTTGCATTTGATAAGGAGGACCCGAAACATGCCCTCAATATAACCGAAGCTCTGCACAAAATCCTCAACAATGGACTCGGTGAACCCGGTGATGATAAAGACTCCATCGATGCGTTGGTCGATGAAATCATCGTCCCACTGAGGTGTCCAAGCACCTGACGGACCTGACCCAGCATCGCCCAGAGACTGAGCGTCTTGCTTCTGCCCGTTGTTATAAGAATCATCTTGGAGATCGCCCAATTTTCCAAAGTGATACAGCGCTCTTGGGGTGAATGCAACGTTGAGGCCACGGAAAGACTCGTTATGATATTTGGTGGTAAGGTCTTCAGCAGTTGTAATGTTTTCCATGATGTCGGCGGTGAAGGATCGGTGAAAAGAGAGGGCGTTGTTGATCTGGAAGTAGTAGAAGGACTTGAAGCCCCCAGGAAGCCCAGGCCTGGGGAACGATTTGTTAAGCCATCGATACCGATTTTGCGAAGAGCTAACGATGCGCACAAGATGTCGCCTTGAATATTGGATAGGTTATAACCAGAGTTGAGATTTGGTGAAACATGGTCATATGTACAGTGGATCGTGACGGATCTGAGAAGAACTTGACATTACATTGAGAGCACGATTGTCGGATAGGCTTACAAGTCTTCAAAGCGAAGTTCTTTTTCACTTGAAAGTGCATCCTCAACCAATATCTATCAAATGGAGAACAGAAGTAGTCAGTGTGCATTCAATCAGCGCAAGAGATATACATACCCTGAACGTACGATCATTGACATTTTCCTCTCTAGTACTAGAAAGAGCCTCTTTCTGTCATACTGTCTGAAATTGGGAATGGAGAGGCGAAGCAAATGACTGACCATAAGGACTTTGACCTGACTGCTTCTATACCGTTCACTTCTCATCGCCTCGCCACTAACAGCCTGGTTTTGAGAATGATATGAGCGAATCTCCAATTCATGACCATCATCATGATCAAACACGTATTCCTGGTACTGGCCCTGCGGAAAGACCTGCACTAGAGCCAAGGCCCCGCTGTTGTCGACCGTATGCATAGGCGCGTCGGGCGTCTCCCACTCGTTCGAGAAGAATGTCGTCCTGAAGTTCTGGCTCGTGCTGGCATAGCGGCACTCGCACACTACTAGCTGATGATACGTCTTGTGGCCAACCTGTGAGCTCCCCAGGCCTAAATTGCGAAACCAAGTTAGCCAGGAGTGCAGGGACGCACTGCAGTCACAGTTGCACTCCATCCTGGTGGTACCAGAAGTTTGACAGTAGACCCCTCAGCAGCGAACGTTGGTCGAGATGTCGATAGACCATGCATCTGGGCAGGAAGGAGTGGAGTCAACGTTAGATTCGCACTAGCCTCCAGTAGCTGGCAAAGTTGAAGGCAAACCTATAATCAGCCTATAATATCACGTGTCGTTTTTTGAGAGACGGGACAGTGACAACAGTGATACTCAGTGATACTACTCGATAAACAGCGCAGGGGCGCCCTCCGGTCGCAAAGCCCACTACTCGTAACTTCTGTTACCAAACTGATACACGCTGTTACATTAATCCACGCTGCTTACATCAATTTCTCTATCTCAAGTGAATATGATACGCGATTTCGCTAGTTTCCATGAAGTCGCGCTTCAAACTTCTTCCATCCTGTCCACAAATCCACTGTCCTCTTTGCAACGGAAACTAATATGCCCATTGTCCAAACCTCGTTCTGTACTCACATACTCGATAATAGATCGCCAGCAACGAGCTCGAAAATCCGAAGTTCCCGGCAACTCGAATGAGGTCGAACTCATCCCCTGGTGCCAACTCAAGATCACTAGCCGTTCCTGCATAGTCAAGCTCCGTGACATCCGATGGGAAGCGCTCAATGACGCGTAACACAAGACTCTCCAAGAGTGAGTGGTAGTGATATTTGAGGGACATGTGCAAAAGACTGAGAAATCGTGACATATCCATAGGGGTTTTGTCCAGAAAATGCCTGAGCAATACAAGCTCAGTGGTAGACACCCTGACAAGGTAATGACACATACCTGTCCACATTGTACAGCGCATTTGTTAGGTACATCAGAGTGGCGCCCGTGTCATTCAAAAGGCTAACAACACAAGGCAGAGAAGGATGGGGACGCTTTCGCCAGATGGACGCGAAAACGGAAGACTCTCTGGCCATGACCATAGCATGCACCGGGACGCTGTCGTCCCCAGCGACTATTGTGAAATTGCCATCGGCAAACACCAGGGAGTCGGGGTAAGGTGCACTGCGAAGCCGGGGAATGGGGATGGATGGCGGCACATTGACGGACTGGCAAAATAGCAACATTGACAGACAGAACGAAGAGGCAGAAACACTGGCATTGGTCGTAGTAGGTATTATACGTGAAGAGAATGAAAAGGGGTGCCATGTCTAGCAAATGTAATGGTAGGTGATGTCAGCCGACTGGCGAAGTTGTACAAAGAAATGTGAGGGACAGTAAGAATTGACACCACTGAAATGCTGACCTCTTGATCCTTGTCAAAGAGACCATCCCAAGCCTCCAAACCGAAATACCCAGGTAGGGAATGCCAAATGTGATCTCGACCTAACTCGTGTTGCGCACCGACAATGACACGACGGACATAACGCGACTGACCAAGCGAAACGCCAGGGAGCGAGGGCATGAAGTCTTGTATGGGGCCAGGAAACGTCGAATGCCATAGGAAGCAACTCTTTCCATAGCTCATCGCGTAAACGTTGACACTGAACAGGCGTGGTGCAGGTGACCCCGGATCCCTCGGTAAACCAAGCCCAAGTATGCACTAGCTGGGCATCAAGAAGGACCTGGCATACAACGATACAACGAACACGATCAACATTGGGGAGGATGGTGAGTGTTCCGTCGCTCCGCCTTATTGAATCTGTGCCTAAGAGAAGGTTAGGATAGTCAAAAGACATGCGGGGCCACTTACAGATAAATACCGTGTGGATATGGCATAACAGATTGACGGAATGCAAGCCACCATTCCATGATTAAGCACGCACCGTAGATAGTCGAACTTGGAGCCAGGTGCACTAGAAATCACAGCATATGAGTGGCGAGCTGGCCGGTCCCACAACGTAAGCGTAGAAGGGAAACCGTCATGAAACCGTGTCGTAAGGGACTGAAGAAAAACATGAAAACCATACTTCTCGGACATGTAGATTAAGTTTGCAAGTGAAATAAGGTTCCATCGCAGAGCGGACATTGCTAGATCTACAGAAAAATCAGACGCGTAAAGGCGATCAATGGAAAAAAACGCACGAATCGAACATATGAACCGCATCTACGAGTTCCATTACGTCTTCGGGGTCTTCGTTGTATAGGCGAATCATGGTGCCGCTCCTACCAGGATCGGGTCGTTCGGCCCACAGGCGAGCGAAAAGATCCGAGCCACGCGACAATGGATCCAAATGTAGGCGGAGAACCACGTCGTCCACGACGAGAACGACGCGGCCGGAAGGAAAGTAAAGAGGACGGCGACTAATAGGTGAGGGTCCCATGACAGACGGTCCAAGACCAAAGTCAAGCGTAGCCTGAAAGAATGACATGGAAGTAATAGCTGAAGATAGGTGGGGGGAGAGATCATGGCTTGTAAAGTGGCCGACGACGGAAAAGGAGGTACGGGTAAGACAGCAACAGGAATTGGAATTGGAAAGCGGGCCGTGTCTATGAGTGTATTTTTCGCAAAAAATGCCTGATTCAAGGATTTTCGGCGGGTTGTGATCGGTGATCCTTGTTTCTAGG